>JAOBSW010000055.1:0-123803 GCA_026214975.1 Gentiana macrophylla | reverse complement strand
TGTTCAAAAATTCTTGATACTACGATTAAAATTATATTGATACCGAGGGTGAATACATATCATTTAAGAAATTATTTGACACAAGAAGGTATAATTAATCAAAACACACACATGAACACAACTTATTTTAGAGACTTCATTTTATCTTTATTACCACATCGTTATCATTTTTAACGTGTTTTTTTTTAAATAATCATTTCTTTTATGGTTAGGTTTATAATTGATTGGGTAGATATATATGGAATTTAGTTAATACTTATGATTGATTGGATGTATATATGGAATACTAAATTAAATTTATAACAATTTTGAAGGAAAACACTTGACGGGTTTTTTCGATTTGATGTGGGTAATTTTTATGTGGGTTTTTATGTTTGGTTTCTTTTCTTTCTTTTTTGAGCATTTTTATGTTTAGTTTCACGTAACATTTTTTTTTATAGATTATCGATAAAACTAATAATAAATGATTATGTTTATGATTAGATTAGATAAATGGTTGGTATTTTTAATAGGATTTAACGATTGATAAATGATGATAGATTTAACATTAGATAGACGATTGATTTTTTTTAATAATTACTAAGTTATCGTTTTTCAAAAAAAAAAGATTTACTTAATTATTATATTCATTATTGAAATAAATTAACGTGTTGATTGAATTTTTAAATAAGGTTTTAACGTGTTTTTATTATTATTATTACTCATTCAATTTATGATTAGTTTTATAATTGATTGGATTGGATAGAAATATATAGAATTTAATTGATTAAAAAATACATATCATCATCCAATCATTAATTAAAAATATAAAAACCAAATTAAAATTTTATTATTGATTAAGATCCCCCCAAAAAAAAACACGTTAATTTTTTTTTTGGACAAGCCAAACACGTTAAAGGTCTTCAATTTTTTAGGGGTGTACATAGTCCAGTCCGGTCAGTTTTTTGTAATTTTCCGGATTGAACTGTACTGACGGTTTTCATTTTCCTAAACTGAACTGAATTGCTCGAATTGCTCGAATTGCTCAATAATCTGAATTGAATTGGACCAATACAGTTCGGTTCGGTCCAGTTTCGGGTTTTCAACTGTTTTTAAATTTCCATAAAAACCTAAAAGCTCTCAGTTGAATCTGTACCCAATCACTGTGCTTTTCAATAACACATCCGGATGAAACTCGCTATGCCAATATACGAAGCACAAAGACACGTAAGGATCATTTCTTTGACAACCAATAAATACAAATATCGGCTTAATAACTACTTCAGCACAAATTAAACAAAGGATGCTTTTAACGCAACTTGCATTTTTTTTCCAGCACAATCTAAAGCAATAAAGCAGGGAACACAACACTCCCAAAGATATATACAACTCGAGAAAAAACACAGAAAACAAAGAATTGTTGAAAATGGTGTAGGAAAATTTCAGATATATGATAATGGTGGGATCGCAAAGGGAGACGGATACTTACTCAAAGTATAAGACTGAAGGTGGCCGGAGAATCCGCCTTCCATAGCGGTGGAACTTGAAACGGCGCACAACAGAAGCCAAGGGTCGGGTATGAAGAATTGAAGACTCAAAACACTGAAGAATGAAGAGTGAATAGCGGCGACGGCTCAGTCATGTTCAGATTTAGGGTATTGAAATTATATTTATATAATATACATATATTTAATTATATATTATATTTTGTTCGGTTCGGTTCGGGTTATACCGTTTTTTCTCGCAAAACCGAAAATTGGATTGTTTGTCCGGTTCGGTTTTATCCAATAAAAAACCAATTGGAAAAGCTATGCGTTTTATGATTTTCGGTTCGGTTCGGTTCAATCCAGTCAGTTAGTCCAGTTTTCCAATTTATCTGTACACCCCTACAATTTTTAACATGGTTTTTATTTATAATTATCATTCATTTTTTCTATTAAAAAATAATCATTCCTTTTATGATTAGATTTATAATTGATTGGATAGATATATATGGAATTTAATTAATGCTTGTGATTGATTAGATGTATATATAAAATACTAAATTAAATTTATAACAATTGTCAAGGAGGAAACACTTGACGGAGGAAAACATACCGGCTATTTTCTAATGGTAATGATATGTATCTATACTGAAATGACACTTATTTTGAGATAGAAGAAGTTTATAATTTTGGACGTAAATTTATCATTTTCCAATAAATCAATATTAGTTGTCTGATTAGATCGTTCTCTCAAGTTCCAGGTGAACTAAAATTTTGGTTCTAATTCATTACTCAGGCTCTTGCTTACTAAAATAAATAATATTATTATGGCACTCCAACATGGAATGTCATTTTCAATCCTTGAGAAAAAAAAAAATCCAAAATCATAAAGCATCATATGTCTTCCCTTAATAAAAATTATAATAAAAAAAAGACAATCACGTGCCTTAATTGACCCTCTTTGCGGTTTTCAATATTTTTTCAATTGTGTAATATTGTGTTTCGACCTAAAAAACAATGTTACATAATGTATTCTTTAAACTCATATTAACGTACATGTCATCGTATTGACCGTAAAATACTAAAATTGACCGGTTCGGTTCACACCAGGGACGGCTCCACCCTTATCAATAGGGGACCTAAAAAAAAATGTTACATCATGTATTCTTTAAACTCATATTAACGTACATGTCATCGTATTGACCGTAAAATACTAAAATTGACCGGTTCGGTTCACACAAGGGGCGGTTCCACCCTTGTCAATAGGGGTACAGCCGACCCCCTAAAATAAAGAAGTTATGTACAAATAGTAATTTTTTTTTTTTATATAAACTTATATATGTGTGAATTGACTCTTTTATTTTTATATATTGACCCCTCTTCTTTTATCTATGCTCTCATAATTACACGTAAAGAATTGAATATATACAAAAACTTAGAATCATATGCTTTCAGTAGAAGGAATCATAATGGTTGAGTCAAAATCAATTGGTTAAAAGACATGGCGAATAATCAAACACCTTGGAGGTTGGGAGGGGAGTGTTAGAATAATTAATTGAGAGACTTGGTCATGTGAAAACATAGTGCTACATTAAGCCATTAAGGCAGTGGGAGGAAAGAGTGTCTACTTGACAGCTCCTTTTAAATAAAAAATACAGCCAGCAGCAATAGTACATTATTACATACACAGCCGCGCCCCTGCCCCCGGTAACTTATATACTTGTTGTTGCAGCTCTCTCAACACAATGACGCGCTAAATCCGGCCTTCCCGACTTGATCGTCTGAAAGGTACACTAGAATTCAAGTTGGCTAATGAGTTATTCCCTCCTACTTTACTCGAACCGAAATCTCTACTACAACGAAAACTACTACTAGTAATACTACTACTACTACAACTACCAACACTTCTACGATGTTTAGTTGAGCCGGGACACAATAATGGGGGCCGCCCTTTACTTTCACCAGTTTCGAGGTGATGACTTGGCCTACTGACTGCAGCTGATTCAGCAGCAGCATCAACGCTGCTGTAATGATCCAGGTCACCATAAGACGAATGCCTTGAATAAATTGGTGACGGTGATGACGTGGAAGATATTGTCTCAGAATCCGAAGAATTCCTCCAATAAGAAGCACCCATGTCCCCAAATATCTGATCCATGTATTCTATGCTTGCTGATTCTCTAATACTGCTGTTGTCGGTGCTGCGAGAATTGACGTCAGAGAAAAAGGAGGAATTGTCACTTGATGAAAAATCATCTTCCATAACCATGTGACTTGGCGGCTGGATATCACGACCCCGGTTCAAGCGTGATCTTTCATTGCAGCTAGATTCTCTTGGCAAATCACTAGGAGAAGACACACCCCACTGATTTTTAAAGGGGGCTTTTGAGTCGGCTTCCTTTGGTTTTCTTGAATCACACGGGTTTATTGAGTTCCTCAATAATCTTGGAGCTCGTGGTGAACACCTAAGAAAACATAGCAGATGGATTTACAAGCATACATCCACACTACTGATAAAAGAAAAACAAAAAAGAGAATATTATACCTGGCATAAAACAGCATATACGCTCCCTCTGTTAAAACCCGTTCAAGTTCAACTGCTTTTACCTAAAAAAGCAAATGATAGTAGCAGAAAGTCATATTCTAAACAATACTAAACCTACTGATATTTGTCAAGTGTTCAAGTCATGAATATATTATTGCTTCGACCTAAGAATTGATAGGCACCAAACATACCAGTACCATGTATTTGTTCTTTATAAGACCCATTATACACAATACACCGGCCAAGAGAAAAATTGATGAACATTGTATGCCCGGATGATAAACAAGCTAAAGATTTAACCTTTAAGGTTACGTTGAGACTAAGAGACCATATTTCAAATCTTCCAGCCATAAGAGGCTGTTAACAAACACCTCTACAATAATCAATCAAAGATGGACAACACCGCAATAAGTTCTTCTTTAGCTTTGAAACACGAATCCAGATACTAAAAAAAATTAATCATGTTCAGCATTCACATTCAGGCATCACAATTATACATTCAGCACTTAAATCATCCAGATACTTAAAAAAATTAAGTCTACTTCAGATTTCATACTTTAATTTTAACAAATAGCCAAGCAAAAATATTAGAAGAGTGCATGACAGTATGAGTGAACTTACTGTACTAAAACCATACAAGGAGAGGAAAGATTTCACAGAACAAATGTAATATAACATACCGTACTGTCGTTGGATTTTGAACCACCTGTTCTGGGAATTCTTAACATAACAAATGTAGTGACCAGAAAATGTGGTATTCATACTATTCAAGTGAACCACCACTCCATATAGCCGATATACTGGTGATTTGTCACTCGTCCCACACATATAAGGAGCCATGTTCAAGATCTCCGGGAATTTTATTGTCTTACTCAGCTTTCCGGATTTTCCAGACTGTTAATATGAAACAGAATGATTGAACAGTGAACCCTTCAAAAAAATTATTGAACAGTAAAGGAGCGCAAGATTAGTATGGACAGGATTGTTGGCTTGTAAAATATACCTGAAATCTCTTTAGTGCAATAGTTAGAACATTAGGGGCCTCAAGCACTCTTAATTTCTTCCTGGCTTTCTCAAAGGATTTGCATCTGATACAGAAAACACATTCTCAGCCTTAAACAAAATTTTTTCCATCAATTAATCACCTCTTTAACAGTAACTGAAGTAATTCATGATACTTGGTCATGTGAATATCAAGTATACAACAGCAAAAACAATCCCAAAATGGAGTAAACTCGTTGGAAAAGCAACATAACCCAAAAAAAAAAAAAAAAAATTTTGAATCAGAATTGCAACTGTATACATCATATCACAGTCAATAAATGTTATTCACTCTTACCTCTAAGGGAAATACAATAAATTGCTCACATGGCTTCAGAACATTGCCATTAAACACAAAATGAGAATATAACTAAACACTGAAACCCCAACTAGATCTGAGACATATTTCTTGGCTACAAGTACAATGGAATGAATTATTTACAATATGCCTTTTGAGATCATACTAATAGCACGCCAACTAAAAGTAATTTGACAGTAAATAATTTGACACATTTTTCAGGACTCTCCATGCATATCTACGGAAGATTGAAGGTAGGGAAGCTAAAACAGAAATCTGAACATGCATCAGACTTATTAGGTAAATTTGCTTTCTGGAAATAAAGTCCCTGTAGCTTAAAGATAATACCCAAGAAGATAAACAAATAGAAAGTACAAACCTGCCACACTGGTACTTGTTTTCACCATCTAAAGTCTCACTACGGGTGAACTGCCGCAATGCCTCTTCTAATGTTCCAATATCACCCTCAATCTCAACAGTAAGATCCATCATCTTCTCCTGGCGTTCAGATTTTGCTCCACACCTCATACATTTAATCTGCGTTTTCAAAATAAGATTTCCACTTTAGCCATCGGGTTCTTTAGGAAAGAAAAATCTCATTCTTTGTCATCCTCTTAAAAGCATAAATACCTTTGATCGGAGGTAACCACCAAAAGTGAGCCCAATGAGAGTTGTTTCATCCAAAGAGCTTGAAGCACTAACCCCAGCTTCCGTTAAGCAAATCAACTGCATGGCATCAATTGCATACCTGGAGATTTAAAATCTAATTAACTCATCGCAGTGCACAAACAATGGCGTAAGCAACATAAATGTTCCCTACAGGAAGCAAACTCTGGTTTCATGAAAACCACATAACCTGAGAAACTCATGTGCATCTTCTTCCCTTCCATTACGAAGATGACTTCCAATACTTTGTAATTGGGATATTATCCGACTTGGTGAGATAGGAGAATGTCCTTCCTTTGCCTTCAAAAGAAGACGTTCATACTCACAAGTGAAGCACCAGTCCCTCTTCTTGCCTGATACCAGAAAATCAAGAGGCTGTAACATTCTGACTAAAGGCGAAACTAGTTCCCCCAAAAAAAAAAAAAAAGTTATCATCAGACAGAAGCTCACATTCATGCGAGTGAAGCCCTTGCAAGAAGTAAGCAGTGAGGGGTGGAGTAAACGCCAAGCACTGAAGGACAACATTTGCATAACAGCTGAAAAGTGAAAAGTTAAATAATGAAATGGTGAGACATTCCAACAAGCACCAACTTTACAGGCACATTCTGTAATGTAATATATCTATCCTTGAATAACGAATTCACATCACTCAAAAGCTAGAAAGATTCACATTTGACATGTCACAAGCATGCTTGATTGCTTGAAGCCAGTAGTCAATCTCATCAGAACGAGCAAAACAAGCTAACTTGTGGAACAGAAAATTTTCAGCTAGAAACCTTTAGTAGGACAGGTAGATGATTCTGTTGCCTTTATAGTGTATTGTACAGGCATATTAGAAGCCAGTCAACCATAGGGAGAAAGACAATGTCTAACTAATTTCAATTAAAATTTTCAGAAATAAGGTAAGCAAAGGCTACAATTAACAGGATAAACGAAAAATGAAAATAAGATAAAAGAAATATTCATCGTTAACCAATTCGCATCATTAGCAATGTTCTAAAACTCGCTAGGCGAAGTCGGTACGCTACAGGGGCGCCTAGGGCCTTGGGCGCCCAGGCGGCGTCTAGGCGGCGCCTAGGCGCTTTTAGGGTTTTAAGGGGGTTTTAGGGTTTTAAGGGGGTTTTAGGGTTTTTACGGAGGGGTTTAGGGTTTTAAAGGGGTTTTAGGGTTTTATGCCTCTTTCTTGTCTAAACACTTGGGAAAACTTGGATGTTCGCCCAGATGGAACCCTAATTGCCTAGAAGGGCCTAAGAGCGCCTAGAAGGGCCTAGGAGCGCCTAGAAGGGCCTAGGAGCGCCCAGAAGGGCCTAGGAGCGCCTAGAAGGGCCCAGAAGCGCCCAGAAAATCGCCTAGCACACTTGTCGCCCAGATAAATCGCCTAGAGCCAAGTCGAGACGCCTGGGGGTCGTCCAGGGCCTAGGCGGCGCCTAGGCGATCGCCCAGGGCGATTTTTAGAACACTGATCATTAGAAAGAAGCATTTAGCGTTAAACACAGAAGGATCAAAACAATCCTCATTCAGTAGTTAAGACCACCACCTTGCATCCCAATGTAACTGGAAGGCAACTAATCACCATAACAAAGCACATGAAAACATTCAAAATGGGCAAAAGATATCAAAATTCATCTTTGAATGCAACGTACTACCTCCGTCACTAAATAAAAGTTATTTTGGCTCAAATAGTTGTCCCTAAATTTTAGTCATTTTAGAATACCAAGATAGCATTTAATAGATTTTTTCCTCTTCCCTACCCCTAATTTATTATTCATCCATGAACTTTTTAAACTTTACTACCATTGCATTAATGAGTCAAAGGGTATTTTAGACTTTAAGAACTAAAATTGATGGCACTCATCTACATTCTTAATGTGTGAAAAACTCTAAATGACTAGGGACGGATGTAGTAATATGTAACTGTTTGCACTATGACAAGATAACTACAATCCATAAAGCATTCAACTCTGCTATCGAATAAATGTTACACAAACTTCAACATGAACTACCTGTTCCCAAGGTTCATGAGTCCACAAGGAAGCAGCTCCACCTTATTCCAGTTATAAAGCTTCACAAACAACTCATATTGGAATAGACCCTGTACATAAACATATTCTCAGAATTGTGTTCAAAATGGTCAAACATCCACTATTAAAACAGCTTAAAATGATACCTTGCCAGTGTATCTTCCAACACTCTCACTGGGAGTTCGAATGGATTCAGCTGTGCCAGTTTAGGAGTTTTTACTTGGTCAAACACTTTCCATATTGAAGATTTGGAGCTAGTCCTGTCCTTTTGCTGAACAAGAAAATCCGCTTTCGCTGGAACCACATGAATGCTATCTGCTTTCGCAGACTTAACATTTTCAGCTGTTTGCTTTGCAATGGCAGAAGACAAGAACTCCCCAGAAGCTTTGGGCAACAGCGATTTAACTTCAACTGATTTTGGCTCTGTGAAGGTACTAGATACATGTCCAGCCTCCCGATTTGGCTTATTGTACTGTACAAAAGGAGGAATGTTTTTTCTAGAATGTGTGGCAGTTATTTGTTCCTTTGATTTACCAGGGGCTGCCAATTTATTACTGCTGATATCATCAACATCAGCAACGGATCTTTCTGACACTGATAACCTTTGAGCCTTCATAGCCTGTTTTTCAGTTTCTATTGATGACGCATGTCTATCAATTGACACTTTGACCCCCGAAATAGCAGGACGAATATCACTTAACACCACCTTTGTTACATGAGAAACTGGTGCATTGAGAAAAGGAAGAAGCATCCCAGTCAATTCAGGTGAAGATGGGGTCAAATGGGAATCAGAGGCATCAACATCAACAGTCTCATTAAAAGGGGCAGTGTCATCCAGGTCATCATTTCTAACACCAATAAAGTCGTTCACTCCTTCCCAAAACCCTGATGAGCGTGTTGAAGTCTCAGAGAAGGACGATTCGTTACATTCATCAACACTTGAATCAGACAAAGATGACGATGATGATGATGATCCAGTCTGAGAATCCCCACGAGGAAGACTGGGTTTAACAAGATTATTCTTAGAAGTAGCAACTGTATCTTCCGAACACAATGCACATGTGTCTTCTGAAGAGACTGGCTTTATTTGGTCCATTCTGAAAAGATTAGTCTCATCAAAATCTTTATGTATAAAATGATGTCTGCCAGATAAGTTACAATTATTTACATCCTTTGCGGACACATTGACTGCTGATTTACTAATTGAAGCCACTCCAGAGTGTTCATCAACATATTTTGATTTTAAAGGTCGTCTCTTTAAATGCTTAAGATGCACCACTTCATTATCATCATTCCAATCAACTTCTTTTACAATATTTGAGCCTGAAAAAGAACATTCATTAATGAGTGTTTCAACACGCTTAACAGGATGTTTCCCCCCAACATCAATACTTCTCGTGTAGCTTCCACTCTCTGGTGGGGGCATAGGTTTCGAATTAGACGGGTCTCCAGAATCATTGATTTCGACACTGGTACTAAAGGGACGACATTCATCCTTGTGACCTTGCCTCCAGTGATTAATTTGGCATTTACCAGAGCTGAAAGACACAAAACAAGATATAAACAACACAGACATCCAAGCATATTAAAGAAATGAAATTCCACACTTGAAGACTACTCATGCATCATTATTGATCAAAACACAAAACGTTACGCAATATCACTCTTCTCAGACAAGGCCAAAACTTAAAAATAAAAGAAGCATCAAAGTACTACCACACTAACAAGAAGATAATTTAGAATGATTAGTCATAAGTGAAAGAAACCTACACTTGGTGTAGCATAGACACCTCTCACAAATATGTAGCCCTGCAAGGAATATTGCAACGATGATTTCCTCCAGTATCGACATAGCAGCATGTCGAGGTGTATAATTTACATATTAGTTGACGATAATTACTAATGCAACTTAATCAACTATTTTGCAGCTCTAGCTCACAACATTAACCAACAAGAGACAAATTCCTTCATTTGTTAAGGTCTTGAAAACAGTTGATCTGATAACCTATAATAAAAGCTGTGTTCGTAGGATTGCTTAGAACAAACCAGTTATTAGATAATAGACTTGGAAGGTGTAGAGATAAAAGGAACAAGATAAGAGAGATTTAGAGCTTAAAAGAGATAATTTTTATTCATACAACTTATTGGAATAGATAAGTGATCAAAGGGAATTTATACAAGCCTTGAGGACGGCTATAATTGCAAGTTGCAAAGGCTGCAACGGCTATGAACAGTAAAAGCAGACTAGAACTTAACTTAGTCTAGAAACAGAATTAACTGGGATAATTACGAGGATTAAGACTAATATAGAAACATTATTTCAACATATTTTAACAGAAGGTGAACAATGATTCATTCTGCACTTAACATATGTATGTCACACGCAGCTCTATATACGGAATAGAAATGACATATGAAGTATACTAGGTTGGAACAAAAACAAATTGGAATCGTTGGCATATCTCTATTTCCTCTATTGTCTTTTGCCAGTGTTCATCAATCACGACATCATATATTTTCTTAGGGTTGATTACATTTACCTCTCTCTGTTCTATCCAAACAAATGTTTATCCCTTATGTTTAGTTTAAACTACCAATTCCACTCCATATCCTGATTTACTTGGAAGTCCAATTCTACTATTGCCCTTCTCCCAATTTTCTCTTGTCTACCGCACCACATCCGGCGTTTGCGTCATCTCCATTCATCTCGGTCTCCAACTTGCTATCCTATCTTGTTTTCCACTCGATGCAAACCACCATTCTTCTTCCCCATGTTCCTGTTCTTGTCTAGCAGCCCTTGCAAACGCCACCACCGCCTCTCTTTTCCAAAAGCTTTTCTGAAATAATTTGGGCGAATTCGCACGCATTCTCTTGTTTGTGGTGACCCTCCACGTCTTTCTTAAAATGTTTTTTCGATTTCAGCAACTTGTGGTCTTTATGGTGAAGGTACTAAATGAATTGTTGAGCATTAATTTTGGTGGGGTTCTTGAAGTTTCAAGGCTGCCCTTGACCAAATTTTGTTGATTGAGGATTTTCCTTGAGGTACTGAAGCATCCACTAGGAAAAGAACAAACTTTGGTGATTGAACTTGAAGAGAAGCAAGATGTGAACATGGCTACATTCTTCGCAGCAGTCTTTTATTTTATTTTATTTTTCCTTTTGGATCAAAATTTGCTTATCTAAAGAACCATTCTGTAATGGTTGATGCACAAGAAAAGTATCAGAATATGGTTGCTGAGATTCCAAATTAAAAGAATAGCCTTGTTGAATGTAGATAGACATGATAGAAGGCAAAGTTCTCTAGTGCATAAGATGCATTTTACTTTCTGGCATGTTCTGAAATTGGTTGCCCTGAGTGACGGGAAAGAAGAGAGGGAAGGAGTGGCTGGGGCAGCTGGTGGTTTGGACGGCCATGAGTGGTGGTGGCAAGGAGAGGAAAGGGAGGATGAAGAAGGGTAGTTTTGTCACAAAAATTGACGTCATGGACGGCAGTTTGTTGGGACAAAACCCTTATAAAAGGGAACACGTAGTTTGGAGTTCGTATGGGAATTCGCAGTTAAAAAATATAGAGGATAAAAAATATAGAGGATGTAGATGTATTTAACCCATCTTATTACTGTCCTTTAGAACTGGCCTTTAGGTTTAAAAGAACAAAAGATTGCATAAAATGCTTGTGACTCTTTTTGTATCATCTATCTTTTTCTTTTTTCTTGTGTAGCTCTGTATATCTTTCATTGATGCATAAAAGGTATAACAGGAACTGCTCGGAGTAGTTTATCCTATAGTCAAGGTACAGAGCACAGAAATTCAGACAGTATTTAAAATCCACTAAATATCTACAGGCACGGAGAGTTCACATATCAGCTTTGTAGTCTGAAACTCTCTCCAGCTGCTCACATACATCCCAATGCAGTAGTAACTTACATGCCTAATTGCTCCTATAGGCTGTTGTGAAGCATAAAGTCGGCTAATTTTCTCCCATTATGGACTAAAAACCACATCTAATCCTTATGGAATTTGGTAATCCATTCAAACCATTACTCAACAGCCATTCCTTCACTAGCTCCCATTTATACATGCTTTTTAGGCATAGAACATTCTCCATGTCTAGAACCATACTCTCTTCAAATAACAGATATCCATGAGTTTCTTGTGCAACCTCACAGAAGCAACAGTGACTTTTACTGATAACTCCCCATTTTGGTAACCTATCCTGTTGTACTAAGCCTTTTCACGAAAAGCCACCCAAGATAATAGCATGTCTTAGGAACATTCCTCTTGAACCAAGCAACCTTTGCTCAGCCCAGCATCTGCTCAACTTGTCTTCTAAACCCACTACACTCTATAGAGAAAAAAATATTGATCCTAGATAACTAGGTCTTATATTCAAAGATGATAAGCACCATGTCGGGTAGTTAAATTCCAAGGACATCCATGCAGCACAGAGCACAAAGAGGACCACATTGCTATTCTTATACAAACCCTAATGTAACATACAAGCTTGCATCAATATTTTTATGTTACTACTAGCATACATTTCTACGATTAGTTGAGAATGTGAGCAACAAGATTAGAACTTTAAGAAAGGTATCAAATGGGGTATCAAATTAATCGAGACAAAAAAAAATGAAAAATGGTTCTGCAATAACACGCTCAATGTTCCATTCAACGGTTTTAAAAAGAAACGTAACAAGCCTACACATCATGATGTTAACGGGTACTAATCCCAATAATGCTTTTCCAATCTTGTGGTGATTGCATATTAAGGGTCCACAGAAATACATTTAAAGCTAAACAAACCTCAAAAATAAATGTGCTTTGCAATCACAGCCCACTAACTAGCATAGGAATGCACTCAGAATTGTCCAGGTTTTAATCACATATTCTTGGATTCTTCCACATTTTCATTAGCTATTCTCATCTCACAAAACCAGATACAATAAACAAAAGATTAACAAAAGCCCAGAACTTAAAGTAGTAAACATACCAGTAATAGACCCTTTTACACCGAGCACACCGAGTTGTGGTTGGGCGAGAGCACACATCACACTGATTCTGTGGCCGCTGCTGATTTACACTTGGATTGTCAGTTAAAGGTACCTTGAGCCCATCCAGTACATCCTCCTCTTCTTTCCCCTGCTGCTCTGGCTCCGGCTCCGGCTCCGGCTCAGGCTCAGGCTCAGGCTCAGGCTCCGACTCTGGCTCCAACTCTACCCCTGTTTCCATCTCCTCCTGGCCGTAGTTAATCCCACCATACCCATATTCCTGATTAGCCTTAAGCTCGGCCCTAGCAGTCTCTTCAGAAGCCAAAACCAAAAGCCGCTTTACCTCTTCCCTCCTAGCTGCCGAACGCCGCCATTTCCGGCGGACCACGAATCCAAACAGGGGTAGAAAAAGCAGTGTGAATCCAGCCACTACCACTCTAACTAGAAACCAAAGATTCTCTACCAAGAGCATTTACACACACATACAAAATACTAGATAAGAATAGCAATTCACATCTACGAACCCTAATTCCTTGACAATCATCCAATCTAATTCAATGCACCACGATCCAGACTATCAAATCTTCCAAAATTTAAAAACAAAAACAAAATCAGCTAACCCTCAATCATCACCACCGATCAGAGCGATAATAACAAAGAAGCATACAGCATAAAGACATGAATAAATCTATCTATACATACAATTACGGACAAATACAAAAAGGGATGGCTATATAGGTTGCCCAAAGAACAAGAAGAACAAAAGGAAAGAATACGTGAGAAAATTGCCTTGAATAAGTACTGGTATATTTTTATTTTATTTATTTTGAGAATAAATATTCTTACAATAAATATTAGCGTTTTCTTGCAGAAAGGGGAGATTCTGATTTCCATATATACTTGTTCGGTTTTCTTTGTTTTTATTACATAATTTTTTATTTATTTCTGAAATCAAATATTTCCTAATTTATAAAAACGATATTGTCTGAAACCCCTTTGTATTTTAATGCATTGTCGTCCGCTTTCGAAAAAATATAAAAATAAAAATGCCTTTTCTGCCTGTGCTGCAATCCTACGTCTACGAGCCCGGATCGTCTACTGTGGTGAATACACAACAGGCTGTGCTGTGATAAGAAAACGGTGTCGTTTTGAGTCTAAACGACACCGTTTGATCGCGAACTTTATAATAAAAAAAACAACACAGCAAAACGGCGTCGTTTTACGTCGAAACGACGCCGTTTTACTTCACAGCAGCCACAACAGGGGTCAATATACAGCAGACGATCCCAGTTCCTACCTCTACCCAGCATTCTAATCACTTTTTGCAAAAAAAATAGATAAATAGAAAATAAAAAATAATACGTCTATTGTTTTATACTACTAGTATTTCTTTTATGGTCAATTATCCAAAAGGACACATATTGAATTTAATTAGATAAAAAAAACATCCAAAATAAACAATTAGTTATAAGAACAAAAATTAGATAGATAGACCTAAATACCCTTAATGAAAAAGGAAAAAAACGCATGGATAGAACACTGAACATAGTTTTTTTTTTTTTTTTTTGACTCTTTTTATATTCAAAAGTAGGCACTGAACGTTGGTTTGTTATTTTTTTTTATTTTTTTTTTTTTGTGGTCAGAAGCAGGCACTAAATTTTTATTTTTATTTTATTTTACCGATGCATTAACCACCGTGATGCAGTGATATTTTATTAAGCAACATCCACGATGCATTGACCACCTTATGCAGTGACCATCGCGATGCATTGACCACCCCCGATCCATTGACCACCGCAATGCAGGGGCAACCCCGATGCAGTAGTCACCCCCGATGGAGAAACACCGTGACGAGTGACCACCCCCGATGCAGAGACACCGCAATGCACTAACAACCGCAATCCATTGACCACCACGATGCATTGATATCGGCAATTATATATGCAATGACATCGACAATCATATATGCAGTGGCATCGGCAATCATATATGCGTGACATCAACTATTTATGCAGTGACATCGGCAATAAGATATGCAGTGACATCAGCAATCATATATGAATGACATCAACAATTTATGTAGTGACATCAAGAATCATATATGCACGAGAGACATCGCGATGAAGTGACATCACGATCGATGCGCCCCCCGACGCAGAGGACACCGCTATGAAGTAGCCACCCCGATGCAGAGACACCGCGATGCAGAGA
Organism: Gentiana macrophylla; assembly: GCA_026214975.1. Lineage (NCBI taxonomy): Eukaryota > Viridiplantae > Streptophyta > Magnoliopsida > Gentianales > Gentianaceae > Gentiana > Gentiana macrophylla. Next base: position 108,573 of record JAOBSW010000055.1, on the reverse strand, counting down.
CCATCGGGATGCATTGACATTTGATGAACCAACACCGTGATGACATTTGATATTTTTCCGACTTAATTTCATAAAATCAATTTCTTTTCTTCATAAAATCGACTTCAAATGGCTATATCTTTTGATATAAAACTACGATCAACATAAATCTTTCACCTTAATTCATATTTTTATGCAGTGACATCGCCAATCGTATATGCAGTGATATCAACATTTTACGCAGTGACATCGGCAATTATATATGCGTGATATCAACAATTTATGCAGTGACATCGACAATCAGATATGCAGTGATATCAACATTTTATGCAGTGATATTTGATAAAGCAACACCGGGATGACATTTGATATTTTTCGACTTAATTGCATAAAATCGATTTCTTTTTTTTTCTTCATAAAATCGACTTCAAATTGTTATATCTTTTGATATAAAACTACGATCAACATAAATCTTTCACCTTAATTTATATTATTATGCAGTGACATCGGCATTCATATATGCAGTGATATCAACATTTTATTCAATGACATCGGCAATCATATATGCGTGACATCAACAATTTATGCAGTGACATCGGTAATCAGATATGTAGTGACATCAGCAATCATATATGAATGGCATCAACAATTTATGTAGTGACATCGGCAATCATATATGCAAAGACACCGCGATGAAGTGACACCGCGCGCAATTGCCACCCGATTCGCGAGAGACACCGCGATGAACTGGCCACTCCCGATGCAAAGACACCGCGATGCAGAGACATTTGATGAAGCAACACCATGATGACATTTGATATTTTTCCGACTTAATTTCATAAAATCGATTTATTTTCTTCATAAAATCGACTTCAAATGGCTATATCATTTGATATAAAACAACGATCAGCATAAATCTTTCATCTTAATTCATATTTTTATGCAGTGACATCGGCAATCATATATGCAGTGATGTTAACATTTTATGCAGTGACATCGGCAATCATATATACGTGACATCATCAATTTATGCAGAGACATCGACAATCAGATATGCAGTGACATCAACATTTTATGCAGTGACATCAGCAATCATATAGGAATGATATCAACAATTTATGTAGTGACATCGGCGATCAAATATGCAGTGACATCAACATTTTTGTTGAACTTTTTGTCCCGAAATTAGGAAGATTTTTCAGGGGAAATTGAGCTTATGAGCCGTGTCGAGCTATATCGAGTACTTAGCCAGTCGAGTTCGATGTTGCCTTTTTATGGCTCAAGCGAGCCCGAACTTTTTTAGTCGATTCGAGCTCGAGCCATGGAGTATCGAATTATAAAACTCCGATCAAAATAATTATTTCACCCTAATTCATATTTTTTCGTCCTATTTATTTTGATATCTCATTTGCCATTTTCCGAATTAATTTCAGAAAATCGATTTTTTTCTTTATAAATTCGACTTCAAATGGCCATATCTTTTGATATAAAACTCCGAACAACATAATTCTTTCACTATAATTCATATTTTTTGTCCTCTTTATTTTGATATCTCATTTTATGGAATGACACCTTATGCAGTGACATACAATAACACCAACATTTTATGAAGTGACATCAACACCCAAATTGCAAAAACAAAAACTTTGTAAATTGTATATGCAGTGACATATGCAGGGACATCGATGTCACTTTGCATCAATTCTCTAATCAGAATATACCAAGTCAGACTAGGGACTTATGCAAAGAAGCAACTTTGCAACAAAAGAATAATACAGAGTGCAACAAAAAGTAGTTTCCACTCAAATCCAAGTACTTTAAGTTCTTCAAGCTCAAAAAACCAAGTGGAAGGATATCGAGAGAAATTGTTGTTGTAAGAATCAAACACTTCTAAGCTTTTAATGCTTGAATAATTCCAAAACAAACTCCCATTGAACTGATTGTTTGATACATTTAAAGACCTCAAATTGCTCAAATTCTTTATCTTGATTTCTCCAGGTGAAATTGTTTCCATCAAGATTAAGCTCTATCGCTTTATCAAGCCTCAAAATTACAAAGCGAAACCGACCGTAAAGATTCATGTTGGAGACATTAATGAAATCACACGTTCCTCCAAGCATTTGATTCCACCCCGAAACAAACAGATATACGGTCGCTTAAATTCCAAGTAGCAATGGCGGGATTTGAAAACCAAACCAGTTTTCAATTTAACCAAAATGTTGAAATCGTTTATCAAAGAAAGAAGAAAATGCAATGGTGGTAGTACAAAAATATAGAAGAATGTGACAAGAACAACTCCAATTTGGACCATCATTTCTTTCTTTGAGAACTTTTTACGAACAGTTAGTTGATGATGTATTCAAGACGAAATATGAAGGAGTTTAAAAATAACATGAATCAAAAGTCAAGATTAAATCTGAAAGAAAACCTGGATAATGAAAGAAATTACTCGGCAAATAAGCAAAAAGCGAGTCACCTTGCAAAGTAATATATTCACTAAACGGACCGAAACAATAAAAAAATCAAATCAAAATCGAACTAGCAGAAAATCATATGACACCAAATCTTCGGTTATTATCGAAAATTAGCATGAAAGTAAACCCATAAGAGAAATTGATGTCGACGCCGGAGCTTCGGTTGGAGCATCAGAGAAAGCAATGATCGTGTGAATTGGATCGATTGATGATGTTATTCTTTTTCATGTTCTTCTTCTTGTCGACGGATCTCGATTATCTGTCTCTTAATACAAAAGGATTATTCCGCCATTGATCGATCGTAAAAGATCAATTCAGAATTTGGTAAAATGCTTAGAGAAGAAAGCTCTAAGTATCAGATTTATAATGAAAGTGGTTTTTTTTCCGCAGAAAGAAGAAGCATCGCTATCCAATAGGGTTATTTTTGTCTAAGAAGTCTTATTTTGTCATTATAACTAATGATCTTTTGACTATGTCCTAAGTGTTTAAATAAGTCTCAAAACATGTCTTTATAAGCAAATAACACTTTCTTTTAATAAGTCCGGACAATTTTGAATTAATTCGTTTACTTGTTTTTCTTCATCAAATGCCATTGTTATAATGTAAAATATAATATTTGTGGATAATCTATTATTGTGCTTGATTTATGTAGATTTTTTATTCAATAGGTAATATTTATGGATTGAAAACACACTCTCTCAAATAAAAAACCTCTAACTTCTTTCTAACCTAAAACCTTCCTCCATGTATAAGATGCATCGGTCTAGTGGTGAGTTAAACTATAACCTTGTATGGAGACCAGTGTTCGAACCCCGTTAGGGGCAACAAAAAAAAACCTTCCTCCCTTGCTGCTCATCCCTCTCCGCCGGATGTTCCCTTTTCGTTTTCTTTTCCGCTTCTCGTTTTTCTTCTTTCCTAGTCTTGTAGTTTGTTGCCTTTTCTCCCTTCCCATCTTTTTGGGTAAGCATATCTGCTCTTTGCATGCTTTATTTTGATAGGATTTTGGTCGTCGGAGATGGATGCCGCCGTTTCCTTTTCCGGTTGTGGCGGAAGAGGGGCTTTGGATAAGTGTTTTTTTTTCTCTGTTCGATGGGAGTCTAAAGGTCGGTTCCTTCTACTCGCAGTTTAAATAATAAAAAAAAAATCTTTTCAGATGGACTTTTTCTTGATCTGCGTTCTTCCGGTTTTGGGGCGGTTTGAAGGCTTCGACTCCACCTCATCGGGAGAATTAGCCCATTCCTTACCTTTCTCTACTAGCTATGGTGCTTGCATGAGGAGGTGGTGGCTAGATCTTTGTCGTCCTGTATCGATCTGGGGTGTGGCTGACGAGTTAGCTTGGTATCACCGGCATTTTGTTTGCCGTTTTCCGTTTATCCTTCGTTTCCATCCGTATGTTGCTTTATGTGTGGAGAATTATGCTTATCTTACGGGCTATCTCTATTCCGGTGGCGGCTCTCGGTGGCATGGTGGTGGAGCAGCAACTTCCGCCGGCGACTCCCTTGGAAGAAATTCGTTTTGCAGGATTTCGTTTTTGTAATTTGTTTTGTGTTGTATTGTTGCTGAACAATGGATTGATATGGGAATCCCTATCTGAGCAAATTTTATCTCTGATGTTTGATGAATTTTTCACTTATGCTCAGCACGACCCAAGTGGTTCTTTGTTTGGCATTGTCTCGGTGGTAGTTTTTATAAGTTTATTAGCCACTTTTGGCGTGTGTTGTGGATGCGTTTGGGAACTAAAATTTTGTACTCTACTGTGTATCACCCCCAAACTGATGGTCAAACTGAGGTGGTTAATCGAGTTTTGAGTCAATTGTTGCGTTGTGTTATTAATAAGAATCTGAAAATTTGGGAAACTTGCTTGCCTTTTGTGGAGTTTGCATATAACTGTTGTAAACATTCTGCTACTCGTTATACTCCTTTCGAGTTGGTGTACGGATTAAGCTCGAAAGACCATCTGAAAGTTTTTTATTTATTATTTAACTTGGCGAGTAGAAGGAACCGACCTTTAGACTCCCATCGAATAGAGAAAAACATCACCTAGCCAAATCCCCTCTTCTCCACCACAACCAGAAAAAGAAATGGCAGCATCCATCTCCGACGACCAAAATCCCATCAAAATGAAGCCTGCAAAGCGCAGATATGCTTACCCAAAAAGATGGGAAGGGAGAAAAGGGAACGAACAACGAGACTAGAAAATGAGTAAAACGAGAAGCAGAAAAGAAAACGAAAAGGGAACATCCAGCACCAACGCCTCCCGGCGGCCGGCGCCAGAGAGGGATGAGCAGCAAGGGAGGAAGGTTAGAGAGAAGTTAGAGGTTTTTTTTTGAGAGAGAGTGTTTTTAATCCATAAATATTCCCTTGTTTTCTAACAAGTTTTATTCCATAGAAGAAAACCATAAATATTACCTATTGAATAAATATTACTCCCTCCATCCCATTTTTTTTTGTCCCGTTTGACTTTTCACACGGATTAAGAAAAGTGTAGTTAATGCTTTGAATTTCATTAAATGGTCTAATATTTTCAAATTTATGTCCTTTAAGTAGTTGTTGAAGCCTTTAATTCTATACACATTTTATTGTAAATATTGTAAAAATGGAAGAGCATTTGAAGAAATTTAACAATAAATGCACAAAGTGAACACTTATTTTGGGACACACCAAAAAGGAAACGTGGACAAATAAAATGGGACGGAGGGAGTACTTGTTTTGTGTTGTTGTATTGTTGCTGAACAATGGATTGCTATGGGATTCCTTGTCTGAGAAACTTTTTTCTCTGATGTATGATGACTTTTTTCACTTCTGCTCAACACGACCCAAGTGATTCTTTGTTTGGCTTTACCTCGATGGTAGTTTTTGTGAGTCTAGTTTGGTAGGTTCTGTTTTTGTTTTAGTCCACCGGGTGGTGGCTCTTTCTGGTTGTACTTCCGGCGTTACTCCGGCTTTCAATTAGCTTTCGTTTGTGGAAAAAAAGTAATGTTTATGGATTGTTGATGATTCTGATTGATTTATACAATTTTTTTACTTAATTACATTATTGCGTTCACACTGTAATATTCTCTCTTTACTTTTTGTCTGTTATAACACGTTATTAGTTCAATCGCATTGTTGTGTTCACACTTCAGAACTTGTTCTCTCTAATTTTTCTTTGCTTATTATAACATGTTGTCGAATCGAAACTCTACCAGTGATGAATCCAACAGTTACTGTTTTGCTTTACGGACGCTTATGTAAAAATAAATTTGGTGTTCATTAATTATTTTTTCCTAATGTCTAAAATCATTAAAAATAATAATTGTACCCTTGAATATATCAAAGAAAAAAGTTATTGATCATGGGTCATGGATGTCGAAAGCACTTGGAATCAATGGGTTTTGGAAAACCAATGTGTAAATTATGATAGGATCAATTAGGGTTCTAAATGAACCGGAAGGGAGGTGAATTGATCTTTACCAAACACTTAGGATTTAAGACTTTTCTCAAACAAGATTCGAGTTCAAATGTTTTAATCCTCAAAGAATGAGAATCAAGATCAACCCAATTAGGTCAAAGATTGCGCACCGTGCTAGATTGATATGTTTTGCGAGATTGCTAAGTTCGATGAACTTCTTGATGTAATGTAACTTGCAAATGCTTGATTCATACAATTTATAAGATGAGTAACAATCAAAAGCATTCGAGACAAAGCGTAATTTGCATAAAGTAGTGAACTCCGCAATTTAGACAAGTTCCAACAAATTCGGTATAAAACACCCATATTGCGAATCAATCCGTTGCACTGCACTTGTGAAGGCCGGATTTGTAAACCTCCTTGCAATATAATTCTTTTATTCGAGATAACAATGGTGTTACAATAGATTATCCACAATGCAATCCCAAGCCAAACATCAACAACTTAGACTAAGAAATCTTGTTTTTCATTTTGTAGGAACAATGTAGTATCTACATTGTCTCTTACAAACCTTTTAACAAAAGATAAGAAGTTAACCTATCATACCATGCTATGGGTTCCTGTCTCATACCGTATAGAGACTACTTTAACTTGTATACATGATCTGGATGTGATTTATCTTCAAAACCTGGAGGTTGTTTCACATACACATCCCTTGTGATCAATCCATTGAGAAAACCAGACATTATATCCATTTAAAACAGCTTGAAGTCACACAAGATTACAATGGAGATTAGCAGTTTGATTGCCTCAAGTATTTCCACATGAGCATAGGATTCATCAAAGTCACTTCCCTCATGTTGTTTGTAACCTTAAGCAACCAGTTTGGTCTTGTTTCTTATGATCTCTCCATTTTCATTCATTTTGTTTACGTACACTGCCCATCTTGTAACAATTGTATTCTTATCTTTGGGTAGAGACACCCGTTCCTACATATCATATCTTGTGAATTGATTCAATTCTACTATCATTGCAAGGATCCAATATGTATCTTATGATGGATACCAATGCATGAAGATCATGATGTTCTGGTGTGATGGAGGACTCTATTGTCCTAATATCAATGATTAAATCTTTGGGCTGACTGATGTACCACTTTGTCTCATGTACCATTTGTCTAGTTTCTTCATCATCTTGATGTTTTGATTTAAGATTTGATGGTGCAGGATCATCAACATTGACTTCAGGTTGCACAACATTGGGGGCAGAATGATGATCAACATGGATCTCAAAAGCAATTGCAAGATCTATCCTAGATACAACTTATCTAATAAACTAGATCTATGAAAGCAATGATATAATTAATTACAACCTATTAATTACATCAAAATATAAAGATCATATACATCAAATCTAAGGGGAAAATCACCAATCCATAATATATCAATCACATTGATCCATTCACCACAACATTCAAAATCTACACTAAGTATTCAAGATATAACACTTTAAATCTACGGTTCAAAGCTAATCCCACTCTTTAAATTTTTATAGTCATAATATCAACCATAAATTCGTATTTATATCAACATAAGCTCTGATACCGCATGTTGGAAATGATATATACCCGGTTTACTGACCCGAAAACCAAATCCGACCTGATCAGACTAGAGGTTGGCGCTGACTCGATAGCCCTAGCATTGACTCGGTGGCCCCTCAAAAAATTTTGAATATAAAATAGATCTAGTAAATCATTTGTTTCCTCGATCAGTAAAAATGAGCAACAAAATCATTTTTTTATCGATTCAAGCAGGAGGGGGATAGTGCTCCTAGAGGCAATCCCACAGTTCGTCAACACAGGAGGGAGATTAATGTTATAACTGAGCAACCTCCCAGAAACAACAAGCTCAAGGATCATATCTACTCCTTGAATAAGAGCTTCGATAAGCCAATCGTCCTGTGCAGGTGCGGGCAACCGATCTCGTTCACCCATAGCGAGCTTGTAACTATCCTAGATGCTTTTGATGTGCCAATTGGCAATTTTCATGTTCGCTTCGGTCAACGAATTTCTGGTACATCGGAGTTCGGTCGACACGGGATCCTGCCGGGATATCTTATGTTTCAAGCAGCTCGGCTTCTGTGATTCACACCTCATGCCGTATCATGGCACTCTTGAAGGTTTCACCAATGACAGAGTTCAAGTTAAGGGTGCCATCGAGGTCGACGTCAGAATGGGTGATGATGAACCATACATGACCAAAAAGGTAAACTTTCTTGTGGTCGATCTTCACTCCAATTACAACATGATTTTGAGGATCCCAGCCGTAAGACAATTCCAGATGGTTATCTCTATCCTGAATCACGTGGTTGGGGCAACACTCACCGTCCCCAAAAATGTTACAATATATCGATAGCGGATATCCGAGACAATCAATAAAGCAAAAGGCCCGCATCGAGCAAGCAAAGAGAGTTTCAACGGGGTCAAGTCAGATGAACATGGCCATAGAGCTCATTCCTGTAAAAGTAGAGTTCGAAACATTGCAAGTTGATATTTTTGGAAATATCACCGTATGTAACGGAAGTGTGTGGATATCTAGCTATTATTTGTTGATTTCTCTGGCTTAAGTGGTGGTGTTTATGGTGGTGTTTATGAAAAATATGAGACTCTGACGACGGGTTCACGATGATATAAATGTGGGTACAGAGTCGACAAATTGGCAGGGCTTGGCCTGCTTATATTAATATGCGAATGAATTATGATTTACACGTTTCTCCTATTTATAGACGACGGACTAATCGTGATTAAGCTTATCTCAATAGGACCTAGTTAATTACAATTAAGCATAATCATGATAATTTCGGCCCCATCTGTGGTGATTAATCCTGGAGCCGGCTATGCTGGGTGCGGGTCCACATGCGGCTTTAGATCGTTAGTCGAGCTGATTTGTAGTTATGTATGAATTGAGTCCGGCTTGTCTTGATCTGTGAGGAGGCTTATGTAGATGGACCCCGGGCTGTCAAGATTTGATCTTGGCCCGTGAGCCATTTACGGGTATGGATAATGCCAACAGCTGGTAGCTTATTCCTGACTTGGTATCAAGCGGGTTGAAGATGTAGCTGTTCAGATGTTGTGATGTGACCTCTGCTCGGGGCAGATCCCGGATCTGTTAGACCATTTGCGTGTTCGGTATATCAATGGCCCCCTACTCCGTGTCTTGTCTATTTCTTCCGGAGAAGGGCGAGACAGGGAGTAGAGTTTGCTGGCTGTTTTAGAATGTTGCGACCCGATAGTTTCAGCGAGAGGAGTTTGTTGCTAACCTTAGATATTGTTAGGAAATCTACATGGGAACGCAGCGGAATTCAAAAATTTATTTCCTATCGACCCAATATCGACTTCGTTTAAGCAATAAACAAATAAGCTAAAGACGGTGGTTACCTTGCTTGAACTAAAAAATCATGCTTTGACCGTCTAAGGAGAGTAGTTCTGCATAGAGCCGCCCAAGTGTTTGGCCTCTACTGGTAGTCCACACGAACAACCCGCCGGAATCCACCATTGGATTGCTACTAGAAAAATCCGGCTGCTAGACCGGCCTTTCCTCTCTCTCAAAAATCTCTCTATTTTTCACAAGAGCTATTAACTCTTGGAGTTGTGATGTACAAAATAGCTTGACACCCACCTCCTATTTATAATGGATGTGGCGCCCCAATGTAGAGTAGAGAGGAAGAAAACCTTTTACTAGTAAAATAAGGAAAATATAATTGATTGGTTTATCTCATTAATATTCAATATCTTATATTAAATATTCCAATATATTGTCAATATCTTATATTGAATATATATATCTTAAAACCATAAATCTATTTACACATGTGTGCAAATCCATAGTCATTAATATCTACTATTAATATATGACAATACTATTTATTTTATTAATCAATGCGCACGATCCAAATATATCTAATGTACTTGGAAAGTGGGGCCTTATACATATATCCATATATATATATATATATATATATATATATATATATATGTGTGTGTGTGTGTGTGTGTATATGCATACACAAGGCGTGCTTAATCAATTAATATAATATTATGATTAATTAATTTACAAAATACATGTGTATCAATATATATATATATTTTCGGCACACATACATTATGTGTATATTTAATTAATCAACATAATTAATATCTTGTATTATATTTATTCATAATAAATAAATACCACCATATTAATTTACCACTATAACCTTTATAGTCTCGAGATAAACTTTCCTTATTTGGTTATCATCTATAACCATATTTTAATCCGGCTAGATGTTCATCTGTGTGTGACCCGATAGACTTCCGAATATGTTGGCCGTAGACACAAAGTGCAAATTACGAAAATGCCTTCATGCCTAACGATCACGGGATAGTGTCTAGCAACACACCGTGACCCCCAATTATCGGAAGAGTCAAATGCAATGACTACTACCTTTCATGTGAAACAGTTACCGTGTAACTTACAATCCTATCGTTATAATAATATCCATACGGTCGTTTGTTGAGTGTCAAACATTAACGACCGTATCTTATAATCTGGATATCATGCTCTCTCGAAATAACTCATTTATTTCCACTTTGCAAAGATTCACGAGAGTGAGACATTCCTTATAAGAAGGCCCTTTCGGATATTCACCCCTACTGATAGGGTACGTGATTTCCAGAAGACCAAACATGTATACTCCGCATGATTCAGTATCACACCCAATCACTACCGCATGATCGCCCCGTGGCTAGGGGAAACCTCAATAGTGTCAAAGCATGACAATCCACACCGTGATACCATGTAGATTCCGGTCCTAAGGATAGTTACACAACCGCCACATAGTGTGACACTTAACCGTGTAAGTGGGTCAATCTAACGTACGCATTCTCTAATACACGTCCACATACAGCCCAAGTGTCTCTACACTTCGATAGATGAGATCTATCCCTGCCCTAAAGACAGATGACATCTAATACGTGCTAGCATGTTTGTAGCATCAATGCCCTGTTTAACAGTACATCAGCCTATAGACATTTAAGTATCAAACTTATTAAAGTGATTAGAGATCTCATCAACCATAATCGCCTATCATGGTTTATCTATCACAGTTTAATACTAAGGACGTTATCATGTAACAATTCACAATTGGTTCTTTAAAAGAACGTATATATGACAACAGAAAAACCATTTAATATATGTATAAGCACAAAGAAATAGTAGAAATGATCCGACCCGGTCGGATCCGGTCCTACCCGATTGGGTTTAGGACACTATTTCAACAGATATCGCCGGGTTTACAATCGAATCCGTGAGATCCGGTGTGAGGTGTTGTGCTATGGAGCGAACATGCTTATGTCTGTGGCCAACCAAATTGACTGTGGCCTCTTAGGGGAGGCGTAACCTCGGGTCTGTAAAGGATGTGATGGTTGACGTGATGAGCGACGGTTTCTGATTGGTTGGTGATGCTTCAATTACCTTGCGTTTCATAATAACGTTTGAATTTTGAAATTTTCAGACGCGACGAATTGTTTTCCCGCTCTCTCTATCTTGCCTATATATGGAGGCCTGTATCCTTATTTGCACACTTTTATGAAAATTGTTTCTTTCCCAGTAGAAAACTCCGGTAAAGGCAAGTGGTTTACGGCGTTTTCCTTGCATTCTCCGGTGAAAAGTAAGAGAGTGACGGTGGTTTTAATATAGTTTCTGACCAATTTCTGGTGGATTCTGGCAGTTCCGAGGTTTCCAACCATTTATCCAATAAGAAATCCATATTTTCCTCCAACTTTCAGGTAATCCTCAAAATTCTTCCTTCATTCCATTGCTATTACAAGATTTGTTATCATAGTTCTCATGTATGATTTTCTGTTGATTTGCAAGAGTTTAGGCGTTATTTTTCTTTCGAAACTTTGGCCTTGTTCTTCATTCTGTTATTCCCACGATCCCTTTTGCATGCGTCCTGTAGTATTTAGGTTAAAAAAAATTTGGAGAGGGCAAAGGGGCAAGGGGTCAAGATTGAACTTGTTCGTTAGTCTCAGCCCAACTTCTGAACCTAGGCAATAATTAATCCACATCGCCCTTATGCTTTCAGAATGTCTTCGGAATCGGCTACCGAAAGCAATGTTGTGGCCCGCGGATATGGATCTTGGGACGGAGATGGCGAAGGTTTATCGAACTCAGGTCAACCCGCTCAGAGGGTTAGGGTGAGCGATCATGGTAGAGTCGTTGCCAAGAAACCCACGGTCACGGCCAAAGGGAAAGAAAATGAGAAAGCTCCCTAAAAGTCCGCTCGGAGGTTGCTCTTCGTGAACTCACGGAAAATAAAGCCTTCGATAAGGAGGTCGAGTGTTAAAGGCAAAAATTCAAGGATAATCAGGATCACATGACCTCATTGGCGGTTTACGACGTGTCGCCGGACTATAGATTCACTTGGTTTGAGAAGGAAGAGGACCGGAACACAACTCAAATCTGTGGTCGCGATCCTAAAGATTATTTGTGGTTGCATTATGATCATTTCGTTGCAGGCCTCCGACCCCCATTCGACCCTTTTTTGTGGAGTTCCTGTGGGAATATCATACTTTGTCCTGCGAACTCACTTTAGGGGCAGTGAGAGTTGTTATGGAGTTCATCGTGATATATAGACTATTGGTTAAGGAGCCCACCATGCCAGATTTTTAAGCTTTTACTCTTTCTCAAGGCAAGGGGTCGACGGACAGCCCGCTCCCCAAAAGGGCAAGTGTCATTTGCTCTTCGATCTTCCTAACCGGGTGAATTCGTGGAATGAGAGATGTATGCAGGTCGAATTGTCAGTGGGTTGGCCCTTTCCACACTATGCTGCCAATACAACCTAGAAGACCGAGGATGTGAAGGAGGACAAGCCTGATGATGATGAAGTAAAGTTTATTGAGGAGCTCCATAAACTTTTGGGCTATAACGCAAAACGCAGCACCAAAAAATGAACCTTCAACTGGCGGCTTCTCCTTAAGATTGTTGAGACATATTTCCAAGCCGCTGGGATAGTCAGGACTGATATAGGAGCTCATTTGGTTAATGTCCATCCCGTCGATTGTGATCCAGATTGGATTGGGGACTGTCATATAGGGAGATGTCTTCCCTCTCGGTGTGATTCTTACGGGGGGAATCCCGATCTTAGTCCCCCTAGTAAAAATATTTACTCTTTCTGATTTTTGTTACTTCATTATTCATTTATTTATATATTTGATGTACTCTCGGATTGACCGGCTTTGATTCTTGCAGCTATGATTAACCCTACCAAACAAAGGAACGATGCTATTGTTAGGAAATCAAATTAGTAGCGCAGCGGAAAATTAAAATTTGATATCCGATCCAAGGATCGACTTCGTTTAAACAGTAAACATATAGCAAGGAGGACACAGATTATACCTTTCTTGATCTTAAAGACCGAAGCTTTGACCGTCCGGTAGAAGTAGATGCGCCTGAGCCGTCCAAACGTCCGGCCTCTTTCAGTTATCCACACGAACGCCTTGCCGGAATCCTCCTGGATTGCTATTAGAAAAATTCGACTGCTAAGTCGACCTTTTTCTCCCCCTCAATACTCTCTCTAAGAAGCTCTCTATTTTTCTCAAGAACAATTAGCTTTTTTGGAATTGTGATGTACAAAAGAGCTAGCCAACCTCCTCTTTTATAGAGGTGTGGTACGCCCCTAGGTCTTCCCAAACTGATTGGGATTAGCTTCTAGTAGATTGATGAGAGAGAAAAAGCTTCTCCTAATAAAGTAAGAAAAATCTCCTTAATTGATTTATCTCTTTTATTTTAATATCTTATATTAAATAAAAACTAATTATTGTCAATATCCTTATACTGAATATATTTATCTTATTACCATAAATATATTTTCCAAAAATCAATTAATATCTAATATTAAAATTATGGTAATGTTATTAATTAAATTGTACAATCCAAGTGTATTCTATACACTAGTGACTTGCGCCTCTCTTGCCAATTTATTGTCTTCCAGAATATTCTTTAATTATTATAATTTATGTATAATTAATATCTTGTATTTTATTTATTCATAATAAATAAATACCACCATATTAATTTACCACTATAACCTTTATAGTCATGAGATAAACTTTCCTTATTTGGTCATCAACTATAACCGCATTTTAATCCGACTCGACATTCATATTGTGTGACCCGATAGACTTCCGAATATGTTGGCTGTAGACATAATATGCAATTTATGAAAATGCCCTTCACCTCTAACGATCATGGATAGCGTCTAGCAACACGTCCATGACCCCTAATCATCGGAAGAGTCAATACGCAATGGCTACTACCTTTCATGTGCTCGGTTAGCGTGTAAATAGAATCTTATCGCTGTAGAAATATCCATACGATCGTAACTTGATCGTATCCCATAATCTGGATATCAAGCACTCTCGGAATAACTTATTTACTCCCACTTTGCAAAGATTTACGAGAACTAGACATTCCTTATGGGAAGGCCCTTTCGGATATTCACTCCTACTCTTAGGGTACGCGATTCCCAGATGACCTTACATGTATACTCCGCATGCTTCAATATCACACCCGATCACTACCGCATGATCGCCCCATGGCTAAGGGAAACCTCAATAGTGTCAAAGCATGACAATCCACACCATGATGCCATGTAGACTCCGGTCCTAAGGATAATTACACAACTGTCATATAGTGTGACACTTAACAGTGTAAGTGGGCCAGTCTAACGTATGCATTCTCTAATACACGTCCACGTATAGTCCAAGTGTCACTACAGAGGAGATATATCCCTGCCCTTAAAGATAGAAGACATATAATACATGCTAGTCTGTTCGCACTGTCAAATCCCCATTCAACAGTACATCAGCCTAAAGACATTTAAGTATCAAACTTGTTAAAGCGATTAGAGATCTCATCAACCATAATCACTATCATGGTTTCTCCATCACAGTTTAATACTAAGGGCGTTATCATATACACAATATCACAAATTGGTCTAATAAACAAACAAAGTATATAATAACAAAAGTGCTTTTATTAATCATAATAAAGTTATTACATGAACTTAAATAGACTTTAAATGACCCGACCCGGTCGGATCCGGTCCAACCCGATTGGGTTTAGGACACCTATTCAACAATCTCCCTCTTGGCCTAAAGCCAATCACCCATATGCCTAAGCCCATACATGTGAACATGTTTCTCATGTTTAGCTTGTGACAATGCCTTGGTTAACGGATCAGCTATGTTATCATCCATGTGAACTTTCTTTATCCTTACATCTTCTCTATCAACTATCTCTCTAATAAGATGATAGCGCCGTAATATATGTTTGGAATTA
The DNA here is from genome assembly GCA_026214975.1 of Gentiana macrophylla. Taxonomy (NCBI): domain Eukaryota; kingdom Viridiplantae; phylum Streptophyta; class Magnoliopsida; order Gentianales; family Gentianaceae; genus Gentiana; species Gentiana macrophylla. The sequence continues at coordinate 93,349 of JAOBSW010000055.1, read as the reverse complement.
TGATGAGACCTCGGTTCCTTTGACTGAGCAATTGCCCCATTATTGTCACAGTACAGTGGAACTGGACCTTCAATGGAAGGAACTACACCAAGTTCAGTAATGAACTTCTTCATCCAAACTGCTTCCTTTGCCGCCTCCGAGGCTGCTATGTACTCGGCTTCCATTATAGAATCTGCAGTAGTCTCTTGCTTGGAACTCTTCCACTCACCGCTCTGCCGTTAAGCGTGAAAACAAATCCAGTTGTGACTTAAAGTCATCCACGTCGCTTTGAAAATCGCATCTGTGTAACCTCGTAATACCAAATCATCGTTCCCAAAGACTAAGAACATATCCTCAGTACGTGATAATTAACGCCCTAAATGGTACCAATAATTATACATTTATTCACCCTATATTCTGATCAAGAGAGGATATATAGGCTCGTTATTGTGTGGAATATGTGTTAAATGCTATGTGTGTGTTTCTAGGATCGTAATTCTGCATCTATGTTATTTTCCTGAAGATTTGGTACTGTTTTGTCTCGCTTTGCTTGTCTAATAGGATGTACCGAATCTGGAGCATTGGAGAATGGATCTGGACCAAAAGAAGTATATTGGGCCAAGTGATTGAAGTCCACGAAGAAGTCTGCTGAAGAAAACGGAGAAAAGTCGGCCCGGTTTACCGCGGTCTAGGGCCGGTAAACCGAGGGTTTGTGGAACACGAAACTGATTATGCCGCCACTACTAGGTCGGTTAGGGTTTTAGAGAGTCATAAGTCGGTCATTGTATCTATATATGGCCGTATCTAAAGATTATTACATAGTTCTTCATAAGTTTTAATAAGCACTCAACTATATTCATTATGCATTATACAATTTGATGAAATAAAGTTATTCCAAGCTTTTGAGGAGTTATTTCAAGTTTTCTCCCTTTCTCTACCATCTTTAGGTTGAGTAGATCGAGCTAGATCACCATTGTTGAAGGTATGAAGCTTTGAACATTCCTTTTTGTCTTCAATATGGTAGATCTGTTCGTATTTATGTGTTTTAGTTAATCTGCATGTTTAAAGACCCCATGATTTACTTATTTTAATCGTATGTGAGCAATGTAGGTCCAAGAATAGGTAAAGCCGACCCCGGTAAACCGGCGGTCTATACCGGTTTACCGCGGCAATAATTAGAAAACCTAAAACTGGGATTCACTATAGCCACGTTGATCGATAGGTTTAATTAACAGTAGGTTAGATCTGGCCAATCTGCTTATTGTAATCGTAAACTGGCATGAAATATGAATAGTGAAGTGCTAAGTTTGGACATAGTCTTGAATGGACCTCAGTGAACGATCAATGTCGATAAATTGTCTAGGCGGGTTAGCGGTATGAGTTAGCGCTCGATATCGTAAATTCTAGTTCTTTATGCGTATGAGCTATTACGGACCAATTAAGGAGGGTAGCTTGCGTATAGATTGTCTACTACCATTGTCAGAGTAGAGAGGAGTATGAGTTGCACCCGTAGCTGATGATTAAATCAAACGCTCGCTCGATTAATTTTAGGAAATTATGTGGGGAAGTAAACATAACGATTAACTAATCCAAGTTTGTTGATCGGTGAGAAGAGGGGGAGAAATACCAAGTTTGTTTTATGTTTATTGTTGGTCCATGACTACCTCTATATTGCTTCTTAATTAGGTTAGAATCGTTTATAGTTACAGTTGCATTGTCTCTATGGGATCGACCTTGACTCGCATTTACTATACTATGATGTACCTAGTATTCTTGCTAGTAATATCGGCGTTAGTGATTTACACGCGATCAAGATTTTTGGCGCCGTCGTCGGGGACAATGGCCAATTATAATATAAACATTTAATTCTGATTAAGAAGTCGTTTATTTAATTTTTTTATTTTGAGTTTTGAGTCGTTGTGGATCAAACCTGCACTTGTTAAACTGCCAGAAAGAGAAATTTCAGGGCCGGTTTACCGTGGTTTACCCCCGGGTTACCGAGGCCTGAAAAATTGAATTATGATAGCCCCTGTTATTCTGTGTTATTCCCTGTTGATTTTAGTTTGTAGGTCCACAACAGTTGGGATCATACCCAATTGAAGCGGAAGTTGCTAACCTTTTCTTTGTTTTATTTTGTCTTTTTCATAGGAAGATCATAACACATCAGAGATTCGATCAAACCAAAGTTGAAAAAGAGGAAACTAGTCAAGCAATATGCCTCGGACAATATTGAACGTCACACCGATTTCTATGTACCCTGGATCCACCGTCAGGGAGCAATACGAAGCTATTAAGAAGCGGTTGGAAAAAGAGAAAGAAGCAATCAAGCAAGAGCCTGAAGAGAACTTAGATGAGTATGGCACGTATAGTCCAGGTGAGTTTCCTATCGAGCTAATTGAAATATCGTCTTCGGATTATGATTCTGATGATCCTGAAGAGGATCACGACACGATGTTCTCTGAGCCTGAGGATTACCCAGACTCAGACACCGTGGTGAAGTTAGGAGACCTTGGCACGTTCTGACTTCCAATTTCTGTTAATGGTATATCAGTAGGATTAGATCTCTGCGACTCTGGCTTGAGTTGCAACATTCTACCTTTTTCCCTCTGCCAAAATATTAAGCTTCCGGTCGTTATGAATCAAACTAGAACCATGAATTTTGTTGATAGAACTAGAGAAATGCCTACCAGTCTGCTTAGGAAGTGAACGATTAAGGCAGGTGGGTTTACTTTTCCAATTGATTTCACGGTTATAGACATACCAGAGGACCCAATTACCCCAGTTTTGTTAGGAAGACCTTCCTTAGCGACAAGCAGAGCAGTCATGGATTTCGATAGTGGGGAGATTACTCAGAGGTTGAATAATGATGTAGTATCTTTTAAAATCTTAGAGCCCCTAGAAAATAGGCCAGAAAGTTGCAAAATGACTTATGATTCAGGAAAGGTAGAAATTATGGAGATAGAGAGGCATAAGAATAGAGAGGTTGTAGTAGAAACCGTTGAGCATCTGTTTATGAGACTAATGCTGAGAGAGAGAGAAGAGAAGGACCACAATAAGATGCTCATGGAAGCTAGTCCTTCCGTGTTGCATAGTGAACGCTTTGAGCTTAAAGTAGGAAATGTGGAGTCCTTAGGTCTAAAGTCTAAATCTCGACGCATAGGCAGACCTAGTACGCAAGCTAAGAGGGAAAGGCGCACTAGGAAGATAGCTCAAAAAGGTTCTACAAAGGTGCAAACCTCTGGAGCAAAAGTTTGGCGAGCTAAAGCTCCAACCCCTGAATGATCGTGGATCATTCAGAACTATTTTCTTAAACCCTTAGGTAGATTAAAAATGAATAGAAGTAGCCGGATGAAGGGACGAGCTTATTTTCATCCTACCGCACCCTTAGGCTTGAAATCGATGGTTGTGGAAAGGTTTTTTTTTACTCGTTGCGGATTCTAGTGAAATAGGTTAGGATCGAGTCAGAGATAACAACAAAAGAAGTAAGAGGCTAGTCAATTTGAGAGAATTGAGCAGAGAGGTTGAGTAAAGAGTGCAGAAGAGAAGTACAGAGAAATCTGGGGAAAAGAAGCCCCGGTAAACCCTAGGTTACCTCCGGTTTACCGAGCCCGAATTTTCAGTTTTCTGAACGTCAGATTGAAAAGTTGAATTTTAGAGACACATGGAGGACACATGTTGCACCAGGCATTACTAATCAGCAGAAACTGTCCCATTTCCCCCTCTTTTCAAATCTTTCATCCTTTCCAACACTCCACCATAACTCCACCTCAATCCCATCAATCATCCCCTCAAATCCCTCACCCTAGTTACTTCTCTACCCACTATCCCACTAAATCATTCCACCTTCACTCATTTTTCCTATTTAAACCATCCATTCACCACCATTATCACCATTCCATCTACTATATTCTTCTTAAAATCATCTCAATTCTTCCATTTCTCATTCTTCCAAAATCCGACCACCAAACCTCCACCAAAACCTTCTTCCATTTTCACCAACCAAAACACAAACCATACCATTTTCTTCACCCTGTTGCTGTCTAGTGCTGCTGTGCTAGTGAGGTGGTGTAGTTCTTCTTCTTCCATTGACAGAAGCTCAGTACCAGAAAGAAATCCAGAAAAATCAGGCCGGTAAACCCTGACCTACCCTCGGTTTACCACAGTTACTATTTCCAGAATCAGCATCAGCATCAGTACTGTTATCATTCAGGATGTGTCCAAAGCGTAGCCAATCTGTTCTTCATCCCAGTGGTTATCAGAATATATATGGAGATGCTAACCCCTTGATAGACAAGGTTGATCAATTTCATTCATTAGCAATCTATGAGTCGTTCCGAGGGCATTGGAACGCAAGACATGTTGCTCGAGAACGGGACGTGGAATTGGACGATTGCGGAGATATCTTGCCACGAGCCTTGAGAGAACAAGACATTCTGGATATGGCCGAGGCACCTACATGGTTCAACGCTACGGTGGTAATGGAATTTTACGCTTATGTTTCGCACAACCCCGGAGCCACATTTGCGATGGTCCGTGGTGTTAAAGTTGACTTTTTGATCGAGCGGATTAACGAGTATAATGGGGTTTGAAATCCACCGGTGGGCCCGGATGAGTACACATCCTTGAGAAACATTGAAGATCTTGAGAGGATGAACATGATAGCTGAATTCTTCGGGGTGCAATGGAAGTGCAATCCTGCTGGAGCACCCACCATCTTTCTGGAAAACGTGCTATCCTGGGATAGGAAGATGGTTAATAGGTTTGTCTATGCTCGACTTTTGCCGACCAAGAATACGGTGTCTGTCACACCGAGGAGGGTAGAGCTGATGTTCTATCTAGAGCAGGGATCTCCACTCAACATTGGTCTTCTGATGCATGGCCGTATTCACGAGCTTGCTGCCACATCTAAGAGCGAGCAGTTGCTGTACGGACCGATGATTGACATGTTCGCTTTGGAGAACGAGGTCAAGGTTCTGGTTAGTGATGAATGGGAAGACCCTGAGCCAATGATTAGTTCACAGTCAGTTTCAAGAGGACAAATACGGGTTGGAAGAGCAGAGAGAGCATACCCAGGTCCTCGGAGCACCGCGGACTCAGAGAGCCTTGCTAGAGGAGCACTCGCGAGAGATTGCAAGTCTACATCACAAGATGGACAAGATCATAAACTTCCTAGGAGTTCCTCCTGTGACCCCACCACCTAGGACTACCTCTCGTTATAGAGCATCTTATTCTACAACTGCTGCCTCCAGTTCTGGACCATCTCCCGGCTTTGAGCCTAGAGATGACTGGGAAAATTATTCTGATGAGGATTAGTCTTTATCTTTTCGTTGTTGTTGTTTTCCATTTTCTTGTTTTTATTTTTCTTTCCTATCTAGTTGATGTAGCAGAATATTATTAATATAATGATTTTGACGGCTAAATTTGTTTTGGAGTGATTTAAATTTTCTTTTACCGCCGCGATATTGTTTCATGTCATCACTATTCTTCTTGGTTTGTTTGAGTTAGTTAGCGCAGATTCTTCATGGACTACTTACATGAGCCCGATGATCTATAAGACGATCCGATTCTTCTTTGGTTCCACCTTAACCAAGCTAAGTTCCTTTTCATTTTTCATTTTTCATGTCACACATTGGGGACAATGTTTCGTTTAAGTGGGGGGTACGGAACGTCACTTAGCTTCTTAGCACTATATTCCATGAATTGCGTGATTATCTTGATTCTCTTTGATGCACGATTCACCACTTAGACTTTGATTCATTTCGACAGAATTTCAAAAAAAATATGATGTCTTTGATCTTTTCGAGTTAATTGACTTCATCTTTGTTTCACTTTGCACAAGTAAGAGTACATTCCTACTTCTGAAGTAGTGGCGTATTAAGCGCATATTCTGTTATGAGCCACCATTTAAACACGTATAACTCACTTCCTTTGGTGTGTAGTCGATAGCATATTGCTTTGACTAGAGTTGACCTTGGCTTCATCACGAATCATGTTTCACCAACGCTTATAAAGGCAAAGGAATTTCGGATTCGGTAGTTTATCATGAGTGGGGCCGTGAGGATAGATAAATCAATGAGATTTCATCCGCCAAGAAAGAGAAGTGCATTGAAATATGTACATCTATATTCTCTTTGGCAAAATCTATGTCGATGGAGCGTAAAACGCATGACTTTTGCATAGACCGATAAACGCGAGCCTAAGAGTAATACATACTCGGTTCTCGATCTGCCTTGCCAGCTAATTTAACTAATAAATAACATGTTCATGACTAGTTAGTTCGAATACGGGTTGACGTAATGTGAGATTGTCTGCATTACTAAGCGGTTGTGAAAGTTAGTGCACACCCACATTGGCTCATGACATGAATAGTGTTTAATGCATCACTGATGGATATGAGTGGCATGATCTTGATCTTGACTTTGTGAGGCATAGTTGTTTTTAATTAACTTGTATATTGATCAGAGTGTCGTGTTTCTTTTCACCTTTTTTGCTCGGGACGATCAAAAGCTAAGTGGGGGGTAGTTGATAACGCCCTAAATGGTACCAATAATTATACATTTTTTCACCCCGAATTCTGCTCAAGAGAGGATAGATAGGCTCGTTATTGTGTGGAATATGTGTTAAATGGTATGTGTGTGTTTTTAGGATTGTAATTCTGCATCTATATTATTTTCCTAAAGATTTGGTACTGTTTTGTCTCGTTTTAGGACAAGTGATTGAAGCCCCACGAAGAAGTATGCTGAAGAAAATGGAGAAAAGTCAGCCCGATTTAGCACGGTCTAGGGCCGGTAAACCGAGGGCTTGTGGAACACAAAATTGATTCTGCCACCTCTACTAGGTCGGTTAGGGTTTTAGGGAGTCATAAGTCGGTCATTGTATCTATATAAGGCCGCATCTACAGATTATTACATAGTTCTTCATAAGTTCTAATAAGCACTCAACTATATTCATTATACATTATACAATTTGATGAAATAAAGTTATTCCTAGCTTTTGAGGAGTTATTTCTAGTTTTCTCCCTTTCTGTACCATCTCTAGCTTGAGTAGATCGAGCTAGATCACCATTGTTGAAGGTATGAAGCTTTGAACGTTCCTTTTTGTCTTCAATATGGTAGATATGTTTGTATTTATGTGTTTTAGTTAATCTACATATTTAAAGTCCCCATGATTTACTTATTTTAATCATATGTGAGCAACGTAGATCTAGGAATAGCAAAAGCCGACCCCGGTAAACCGGCGGTCTATACCGGTTTACCGTGGCAATAATTAGAAAACCTAAAACTGGGATTCACTACAGCTACGTTGATCGACATGTTTAATTAACAGTAGGTTAGATTTAACCAATCTGCTTATTGTAATCATAAACTGGCATGAAATACGAATAGTGTGCTAAGTTTGGACATAGTCTTGAATGGACCCTAGGAATGTGCTGATCAATGTCGACAGCTGTCTAGGCGGGTTAGCGGTATGAGTTAGCGCTCGATATCGGCAATTCTAGTTCTTTATGCGTATGGCCTATTACGGACCAATTAAGGAGGGTAGCTTACGTATAGATTGTCTACTACCATTGTCAGAGTAGATAGGAGTAGGAGTTGCACCCGTAGCTGATGATTAAATCAAACGCTCGCTCGATTAATTTAAGGAAATTATATGGGGAAGTAAATGTACGATTAACTAATCCAAGTTAGTAGATTGGTGAGAAGAGGGGGAGAAATACCAAGTTTGTTTTATGTTTATTGTTGGTCCATGACCGCCTCTGTGTTGCTTCTTAATTAGTTTAGAATCATTTATAGTTACAGTTGCATTGTCACTGTGGGATTGACCTTGACTCGCATTTACTATACTACGATGTACCTAGTATTCTTGCTAGTAATATCGACGTTAGTGACTTACACGCGATCAGTACGCTTCATGTGCTTGAGGATATTCTTGACAGCAACCCAGTGACCATCACCTGGATTCGCCTGGTACCTACCAGTCATACTAAGAGGGTACGAGACATCTGGTCTTGTGCACAACATGGCATACATGATAAACCCTATAGCCGAAGCATAAGGGACATTAGACATGTGTGCCCTTTCCTCCTCTGTCTTAGGACACATTTTCTTTGACATGTAGACCCTATGTGACATTAGAAGCAACCCTCTCTTGGATTGCTCCATGCTGAACCTTTTCAGCATCTTGTCTATATAGGTGGATTATGACAAACCAAGCAACCTTTTAGACCTATCTCTATAGATCTTAATCCCCAAAATATAAGCTGCTTCTCCCAAGTCCTTCATAGAGAAGTTCTTGGATAACCAAACCTTAACCGACTGTAACATGGGTACATCATTCCCTATCAGCAGTATGTCGTCTACATAAAGCACCAAGAAAACGACTGCACTCCCACTAACCTTCTTGTAAACACAGGGCTCATCTTCATTCTTGATAAAATCAAACTGTTTGATTGTCTCATCAAAGCGAAGATTCCAACTCCGAGAAGCTTGCTTCAGTCCATAAATGGACCTTTTCAACTTGCACACCATCCTGGAGTCATTGGTTGTGAAACCCTCAGGTTGTGTCATGTACATCTCCTCCGATAGATTCCCATTAAGGAAAGCCGTTTTCACATCCATCCGCGATTTAGTAATCATGGTATGTTGCAATAGCAAGCTGAATTCTAATGGACTTTAACATGGCAACGGGTGAAAAGGTTTCATCATAGTCATTACCTTGTCTTTGCTTATAACCTTTTGCCACTAATCTAGCATTGTAGGTGACTACGTTACCATCCACGTCGGTCTTTCTCTTAAAGACCCATTTGCACCCTATAGGAACTATTCCTTCAGGTGGATCAACTAAGTTCCAAACTTGGTTGTCTTTCATGGACTCCATCTCAGAATTCATGGCTTCCAGCCATTTCTCTTTGTCAGGCCTCATTAGCAACTCCTCGTAAGTTTTAGGGTCCTCATCTTTCATGAGGTATACGCCCGGGTACCTATCGGGTTCATGGAGTTCCCTGGTGGATCTTTGAGGTAGTACTGTGTTCGGAGCAGGGACTTGTGCCACCTCATTAGGTTGTGTCTACTCTACCTCCATCAACTGATTATTGTCCATAAGTGGTTCTTGAATTTCTTCAAGATCAATTTTTACTCCCACTGGCTCTTTCCAAAATAAACTCTTTCTCTAGGAAGTGGCCAGTCCTGGAAACAAACACATTTTTTTCTCCAAGGTGGTAAAACTGGTATCCTCTAGTTTCTCTAGGATAGCCCACGAATAGAAATGTATCAGGTCTGGCTTCTAGTTTGTCAGGCATCATCCGCTTCACATAAGTCGGACAACCCCAAGGTTTAAGATATGCCAGATTTGGTTTCCTCTTAGTCCATACCTCGTATGGAGTAGAATCAACCGTCTTTGATGGAGCACGGTTAAGTACGTAGGATGTTGTTTCGAGAGCATACCCCCAAAATGATTATAGAAGAACTGCATAGCTCATCATGGATCACACCATGTTTAACAAGGTGCGGTTCCTCCTCTCAGATACGCCATTCATCTGTGGTGTTCCGGGAGGGGGCCATTCAGGTAGAATCCCATTCTCCTTTAGGTAATCTTGAAACTCTCCATCTAGGTACTCACCACCTCGATCGGATCAAAATGTTTTAATTTCCTTACCTAGTTGTTTCTCAACTTCACTTATGAATTCCTTGAACTTTTCAAAGGCCTCAGATTTATACTTCATTAAGTATATATTACCATAGCGAGAATGATCATGAGTGAAGGTGATAAAATTAGAGTATCCTCATTTGGCTTGAATTGACATTGGGCCGCACACATCAGTATGTATGAGCTCAAGAAATTCATTGGATCTTATCCATTTGCCACTGAATGGTGACTTTGTCATCTTGCCAAGTGAAAAAGCTTCACATGTGTCAAACGATTCCTAATCGAAATGATCCAATAATCCATCTTTATGGAGTTTGGAAATACGATTCTTATTTATATGGCCAAGTCTACAGTGCCATAGGTAGGATTCATTCAAGTCACTTGTTTTAGCTCTCTTATTGTTTACATTAAGTACGTCAACATTCACATCTAATATGTAGAGACCATTGCTAAGTATGCCAGTACCATAAAACATTCCATCACGTGAAAAAGAACAACATTTATTCTCAAACGTAAAATAAAATCCTTCAACATCTAATGCGGAAATGGAAATAATACTCTTCGTAAGAGTGGGAACAAAATAATAGTTATTAAGCTCTAGTACTAGCCCACTAGGCAATGAAAGAAAATAAACTCATACGGCTAATGCAACAACACTTGCTCCATTCCCAACGCGTAGGTCCACCTCTCCTTTATTCATATCTCTAGTCCTTCTGCCAGCATATTCGTACAAATATGAGAACCACAACCAGTATCTAATACCCAGTGGTTAGAATTAGAAGAAGCAATATTGATCTCAATCATAAACATACCTGAAGTTGAAGCATTTGTATGCCTCTTCTTCGTGCTTAAGAAAGCCTTGCATTTGCCTCTCCAATGACCAGTCTCACCGCAATGGAAGCAAGCATCCTTCGTCTTGTCTTTAGCTATCTTAGGCGTTGGCTTAGGGGCAGCCTTCGCCTTCTTGGACTTCTTTTGAGCCTTTCCTTTTCCCTTTGAAGAAGTGACGAGCAACACTTGCTTGCTCTTTTGCACGGTGACCTCAGCAGTTTTCAACATGTTCAATAACTCCGCAAGGGAGGAATCTATCTTGTTCATGTGACAATTCATCACAAACTGCGAGTATGAATTAGGTAGAGATTGCAAGATTAAGTCAATACTCAACTCGTGTTCCAACTTGTGGCCAAGCTTCTCAAGCCTCTCAATGTACCCGATCATCTTTAGCACGTGCGACCCCACAGCAGTCCCGGGTGCCATCTTACAACCAAACAGGGCCTTCGAGACCTTGTACCTCTCAGTGTGAGACTGAGAAGCATAAAGCTCCTTTAGGTGTACCATGATTGTGTAAGTGTCCATAGACTCATGCTGTTTCTACAATTCAGGTGTCATGGAAGCAAGCATGATACATGTAGCATCAGAACTGTCAGAATAGTGCTTGTTGTACTTCTCGAAAGCATCTGCAGCCGCGCCCTCTGCGGGCTTTTGCGGTATGGGTTCATCCAAGACATAGCCAATCTTTTCATGCCTCAAAACGATTTTGAGGTTCCTTTCCCAGTCGAGAAAGTTGGTTTCGTCAAGTTTGTTATCGATGATAAAACGAAGGTTCAATTTGTTCGACATTCTACAACAAATAAATAAAGATAGAATAAGTAAAGTTCATGTACACAAAACCTAAAAATTGCACTTTAAATTTTATATAAGTTCTTGCTCCCACTAACAAACTATTCCCAACTGGCTTTCAAGAATTCGATTAATTCTTTAGTGGCTAGAATCCCATCTAGTTGACTTGATCCCTGACGTGGGCTGATCGACCGAGTCAATTTCGATGGGTAGGTACAACTTACCAATCGCGTCCAATGCGACTTCCAGTGGTTTGACTAGTCAACTCTTTGACAACTCACATCGTCTATGTGATAGCCAACCTCATGTCTCTAAAATTAAACTGTCCTAACGAGGGCCAATCACCGTAAGATTCTTAGTCGAGTTGTAACCCAAATATTCGTGAGATCTCATAACGATCATATCTCGATAATAACGATATACCCGAGGTAGGTCAACTCCCGACGTGGGCCGATCAGTTGGATCCGAACAAGGGCTCTTCACCATCATTATAATATTGGGATACATATTTATGACTCGATGTTTCTTCGTGGGAATAATTTTAACTTAATTCTCTTAATTAATTTTATTTAATTACGGTCTCATATATTACGTGCATATTACTACGATATCGAATAAATTGAAACTTACACAACATTCCGCGCATAAAATAACCGGTATGATCATGGAATTTTCCTAAGTGCGGTTTCGAATACAAATTGACGAAACCGCGGGTCACAAGCTAAGGGAAGCCGCAACCACCAATGGATCTTTGACATGCACCATCTCCATGGATCATTTATTTTTCTTTCTTTGGATCTTCGTCTTTGTCTTCAATGCATCATTACATAAAATATAACTATTAAATTTGACACCCGCCGCATTACAGGGGAGCTAACGGAATGGGATAATGCAAAAATAAAACTAGGTCATGTTCTTCATAACGGCCTAGGACAACAATACAAATGAGAAAAATAAACCATTCACATCTATCCTATTAATCGAGTCCATGATCAATTGGGGTCCATATAATCGAATTATATCTACTATCTAATCCGTACAATCATATATTATGAAAAAGATTAATTTTAAACTACTTTCGTCTTTACAGCATCCAATCAATTAATTAATTAACTTTTAGTCAATTAATGTAGAAATATTACGTTACATTTATTACATTAGTGTAACATATTAATTGTGCGACATATTAATTGTATAGTATAAACAATTAATATGTCATAAAGTCATAAAGTCACTCTATTTTGTCTTATTAGGTAATAGACAACTCTAGCAATTAATACTAGCCGACTCTAGTAATTAATTGCTCTCTCCTAGCTTATACTCTACTAGGACCTTTCTCACTTACTTGTACCTATTTATACTCACTCTTGTTTGATGAATAAACTAAGTTGAAGTTTACTCAAGTATTATTACTTTCTCAAACTCTCTTCATGGTATCAGAGACTTAAACTCCTGAATCCGCTGCAAATTCTCGATGCCTTGTCAATCAAGAATGTCTTCATTATCTGAAGCTTCTCACCTCAGTTGAGCCCTCAAACCTCGTCAGACAGACCAGGTCATTTGAAAACCATTCTTTACTGAATCACGACTTGATGGCAACAACTACCTGCTGTGGTCAAGATCTATGAAAATGTATATCTCGAGCCGAGCAAGATGGGATACTTATCTCGGCTCCAAACTCGCCCTGCTTTGGCCGAACCCAAGTTTGAAGCATGGGATACAGAAAAATAACCAAGTCATGACCATCCGCACGAGGTCAATGACAAAAGAGATCGATGAGAACTTCATGATGTATGATATCTCGCAAAGGAAATGCAGGACAATGCCGAGACCTTTACTCAAAAAAGGACAATACATCTTAGGTCTATGATCTTGAAGCTCAAATCCAAAATTGCAGGCAAGGGGATATGTCTGTAACTCAATACTTCAACCAACTATCTAAGGCATGGCAACACCTAGATATGTTGGAAATTCACCCATGGAAGGATGTAGAGGATGCTGCCTTATACAGGAATATCATTGAGAAGAAGAGGGTATTCAAGTTCCTCACAGGGCTGAACTCATCCCTTGATGATGTTAGAGGTAGATTTCTTGCAACTAAACCACTCCCCAACTTCAAATCTGTGTTTGCTGAAGTCAAACATGAGGAAAGCGGAAGGAAAGTAATGCTGCAAAGCAACCCTGCTGATCACCCTACTGATAGCTCAGCAATGTTGGTGATCAGGAAGCTCTTGAGGTTCTTGATACTTACAGGAACCCTACTGAGAAGACATGAAAGTTGTTCTGTGACCACTGCAAACGCACAAATCACACCAAGGACAATTGCTGGAAACTACATGGTAAGCCTAATTCCTTTAAACACCCCAAACCAACTAGGGAGAGTCAGGGCAGTCATGTCAGTGAAGAAGGGAACAAAGATACCATGTTGGATGCCCAGTTTGCTGCTTTCAAAGCCTTTATTGCTCAACAAAAGGAAGGTAGTTCTATCAACGACATAGCTACTCATGCTAAAGCGGTATATATTCCACTCACCTCTCAAGAATGATACTTGGATTGTTGATTACGGGGCTTCATCCCATATGACTGGTAACAAGAGTCTCATATCTCGCTTTAGGCCCCGTCATCAAACCCACAATATTAAGATTGTTTGATGGATCTATCTCATGTGCACAAGGGTTTGGAAATGTTAAACTTCTTGATAAGATATACCTTCGAGGATGTCCTATTTGTTCCTAAATTAGATCAGTAACTTTGATATCTCACATTAGACTCACTAAAGACCTAAATTGGACAAGTCTTGTTTAATGACAATCAATGTATTTTCCAGATCTTTCTTCCGAGAAGTGATTGGGAGAGCTAAAGCTCACTTTCAGGATCATTTATGGTCAACCTGCGAAGAAGATGAGAAGATTGAAGACTGAAATCGCCTCAAAGACTGCAAACCAAACCTTAGACAATATCATGTTATGGCATTATAGGCTAGGTCATCCAAGTTTTGGTTATTTAAAGTCTTTAATTCTGAATTGTTTAAAGGATGTAACAACAATGACCTTCAATGTGATATTTGTCAGTTTGCTAAACTTACTAAATCATGTGTATACTAAAATACCTTATTTACCTTCCACTCCTTTCACTCGATTCATAGTGATGTATGGGGACCTCAAGAGTTAAAAGTATAACAGAGAAAGAGGTGGTTTGTCACCTTCATAGATGACCACACCAGGATCACATGGTCATTCCTGATGAAAGATAAATCAAGTTGGAACCATCTTCCAAGAGTTCTATAACATGATATCCACTCAATTTGACACTAAGATTAAAATCTTAAAAACAGATAATGCCTTGGAATACTATGAGTCCAATCTCAGCACCTTCCTGAATGATAAGAGGATTATTCACACTAGTAGCTGTGCAGAGACACCTCAATAAAATGGGGTTGCTGAGAGGAAGAACAGGCACTTACTGGAAATGGCCAGATCAGTCATGTTCACCACACATGTGCCTAAATATATGTGGGGTGAAGCTATATTAACTGCCACATACCTGATCAACAGGCTACCCAGCAGAGTGTTAGGATTCAAGACTCCCATTCAAACCCTGCGACAACTCATCCTTGTCCTCATCTCATTCTTTGACTTGCCTCCAAAGATCTTTGGATGTACTTGTGTTTGTCTATATTCACGCCTAACACGAAGCAAACTTGATCCCAAAGCTCATAAGTGCATCTTCCTAGGCTATGCCAAAGCGGGAAAGGTTACAAGTGTTATTCTCCCATGACAAAAGATTTTACAATTCTATGGATGTAAAATTCTTTGAAAAAACCCTTACTACAAAGAAACCTCTCTGAGACAGTCCACAGATGGCAACCTTATTGAGATTGAGATCACTCCAATCCCTCAACCAACTCCTCGGCCAGACACTGATACTCATCACCCTCATCGAACCTCAAAGACCTCACGAGCCCCAAAGACCCTATTGAACCTCGGCGGGACTCATCGAACCTCAAAGAACTTCTCGAACCCCCCGAACCGCAGTAGCTTCCTCGAGCCTCTGAGACCTGTTCATTCCACGATATTGATGAGCGAGGCCCATTGTTGTCCGGAAGGGAAAGAGATCATGCACTAAATCACTCTATCCATACTTATGTGTCTTATGATCACTTGTCACCTTCTTTTGCTATGTTTACACAAGACTTGGACTCTCACTCTATTCCTAAGAATATACAGGAGGCTCTCCAACATGATAAGTGGAAGGCGGTATCAAAAACTAAATGATCGCTCTCTCCTTGACAACCATACTTGGGACCTCACCACTCTCCCAAATGGAAAGAAGGCAGTCAATTTGTAAATGGTCATTCACTATCAAGTACAATCTTGATGGTACTATTGACAAATACAAAGCTAGGCTAGTTTGCAAGGGGATTCACTCAAACATATGGACTTGACTACAAAGAGACCTTTGCACCGTGGGCAAAGCTAAACACCTGTCAGAGTCTTGATCTCACTTGTCATCCAACTTGACTGGCCTCTCCACCAACCTGGATATCAAGAATGCATTCCTAAATGGTGACCTTCTTGAGGAAGTCTATATGAATGTACCTCCTGGTTTTGCCAACACTCACACTCAAGGAAAGTTTGCAAATTGAGAAAATCTCTATATGGCCTAAAGCAGGTCCCTAGAGCCTGGTTTGGAAAACTTACCACTTTGTGGTTAAAGTCTGCTGGATATCATCAATGCAACTCGAGATCACACCATGTTTATCAAAACAACCAACCGAGAAAGATCCATTCTTATTGTCTATGTGGATGATATCATCCTTCTTGGTGATGACCATCTTTGAGATCCAACAATTGAAGACCATTCGGCAAAAGTGTTTCAAGTTAAAGATCCAGGATATCTCAAGTACTTCCTTGGCATGGAAATAGCCGAAACAACCGAGGTATCTCTATCTCTCAAAGGAAATATGTCTTTGGACTCTTTGAAGGAAATGGTATCTTTGGGATGCAAACCTCTTTGTATCCCCGTAGACCCCGAGTAATACCTCTTTGCATGGTGACATTCTTTGTCGGGATGGATCAATATCAAAGACTTGTAGGGAAACTCATTTATCTCGTCCCATACAAGACTGATATTGCATATGGAGTCGATTTAGTTAGCTTGATTCATGCATTGCCCTCTTGAGCAACATTGGGATCTTGTGAGCGGGATCTTGAGGTACTTGAAGTCCACTCTGGCCAAGGCTTACATTTCACCAAGTCTGCTTTGAGAGATCTATTAAGGTTTACACTGATGTCTTGATTGGGCCGGTGTCACTGGATGGAAAGGTCTACTACTGAGCTCTTGTTTTATGTATGGGAAATCTTGTCACCTGGAGGAGCAAGAAACAACCTCTCTGTCTCTGTGGCGATCTTGAAGCCGAACTCAGGGGCACTAGTTTTGGGTATTTGTGAAGCTCTATGAATACAAAGGGTCCTTCTCGAACTTCAAACAGACTATTCAACAACCTATCACACTCTGCTTTGTGACAATAATTCAGCCTTATGCATGGCGGAGGATCCAGTCCATCATGATAAAACCAAACATGTGGACATTGTGGACACTTCCCGAAGGAGAAGATTGATGCCAAGATTATTCAACTCCAGTATGTTCCTCGATGAGACCGAATCGCCGATATTCTCACCAAGGCCATTCCGCCACTTATGTTCAACAGACTGAGTACCAAACTTGGCTGTATAAACATATACAACCCAGTTTGAGAGGGGGTGTAGAAATATTACGTTACATTTATTACATTAGTGTAACATATTAATTGTGAGACATATTAATTAGAGACATATTAATTGTATAGTATAAACAATTAATGTGTCATAAAGTCATAAAGTCACTCTATTTTGTCTTATTAGGTAATAGACAACTCTAGCAATTAATACTAGCCGACTCTAGTAATTAATTGCTCTCTCCTAGCTTATACTCTACTAGGACCTTTCTCACTTACTTGTACCTATTTATACTCACTCTTTTATGATGAATAAACTTAGTTGAAGTTTACTCAAGTATTATTACTTTCTCAAACTCTCTTCAATTAATATTTCAATAAAATAATCATGTACTAAATTGAAATTAGAATACACAAAACAAAAACGAAAAGGGGTGGCGTCGGCGCGCGGCCATCCGACAACCTAAAGGCCGCCGACGCTGCCGGCGAATTTTCGGGTGGTGGCGCCGCCGCCCCTCTTTTTTTTGTTTTCTCTTTTCGTGCATCTTTAATTAATCAATATCAAACATGATTTAATCTATTGGATCTATTTACTATGCGAAAAAATTATGCTTATTGCTTAAGCTCGAAGTTGGCTCTGATACCACTGTTAGGAAATCAAACAAGTAGCGCAGCGGAAAATTAAAATTTGATTTTCGATCCAAGGATCGATTTCGTTTAAACAATAAACATATAACAAGGAGGACAAAGATTATACCTTTCTTTTTTTTTGGTTAAAATGTAAATTTTATTAACCAAAGGTATGTACATATGTACACCCTGAGTGAAGATTACAAAACATGGGTCATATTGTGTACACAAGGTGCATCCAACAGAGCATATCCCATCCTACCAAAATAAAAGGGTCATAATAGTGCCTCTCCACATCTAAACCCAAGAGAACAGATACAGAGAAGCACTAAAGGAGCCTATATAAAAAAAAAGGTGTACCCGAGGTTAGTCATAGACTCAGGCAAACCAGCAGCTGCAATCTAAACTAGCTATACAGGAAATCTAATAGCTAATGAAAGTTTGTTGATAGCCAACACACCTGAGCTGATTTATCCCATCACCAAGCTGGGGAATAGTGCCAAAGAATTACTCCCCCACAAGTACAGACTTAGCAAAGGTGAGGATTGGACCTAATCAATTCAAGGGGCACACAAACAAACTAAAGGCATATCTGATAGCCAACACACCTGGACTAACTCAGCCCCTCACCATGTAGGGAGGAAAATCAGTAATGCCAAAGACATTACCAACCCCCACCAGCACAAACTTAGCCAAGATGAGGGAAGTAGAGTCAGTACAAGGGGCACACAGCTATGTAATCAAACCTGGGATAATCCCAGCAATCTCCAAAATAAAAATAAAACCACCCCACCAATACCCATACAAACCAATACAAAGTAGTAGGGGGTATAGACCTATCAGAGAGGTACAAAGAGCGTAGAATATAAAAAACATGTTTATTGATATTATGCACCACATCTGCTACACTGATGCTTGAGCCCTCCATGATCTTCTTGTTCCTCATATTCCAGATGTAGTAACATGCAGCTGCCACAATCAGCCTTTTAGATCTGGACCTCATGCTTGTGCCCCTAGCTTCCCTCTTGAGCCACCTAAGTGTGCTGCAAATGGTAGACATTTGCCTTCTCATCCCTAGCCAGGCTCTCATATCATCCAGACCTGCTTGGTAACCCTGCACTGAACAAATAAGTGGCCAATAGATTCTGGTGCATCATTGCAGAGACTGCAACTATGGCTATCCTCTAAGTAGATCATCTTGTCTTTGGTCAAGAGCCTCCCCCTAGTAGCCAACCACAGAACAAAGCAGTGTTTGGGAGTAGCCCAACTGTTCCAAACAATGTTAACCCACCACACTTTCATGCCCTTGGGCCTAAAGTACTCATAGGCAAGTCTAGGACACAGCTTCCCTCCAACTTGCCAACTCTCCAATAGATGTCTATCACCCTCCATAGAACCAGCCCCTTGCACCAACCTATCCTTGATTTTGAGTACAACTTTGATGAAAGGAGAAACCCTGCTAGAAGAAGAGAAAGACCAGATGGACACACCCTTGAAATAATAATGATCTATCCATTTGATCCAAAGTGATGCTTTTTCAGCATGAATATTCCAAAGATGTCTACCGAGGAGTGCAGTATTCCTGGTTTAAGGTTAAAGATCCTCAAACCCCCTTCATCTTTAGGTAGACAAACCTCAGACCATGCAACCAGTGGTCTTCTTTTAGAGTCAGCAGCTCCACCCCATAAAACTTCATACACATAGTGTCCATTCTGGTTTTCACCTCACCAATTATGGGAAAGATACCCATCCAGAAACAGTGAACTCCTTGAATAATAGATCTGATAAGCTCCAGTCTACCAGCATAAGATTATACCTTTCTTGATCTTAAAGATCGAAGCTTTGACCGTCCGGTAGAAATAGATGCGTCTGAGCCGTCCCAGCGTCCGGCCTCTATCAGTTATCCACACGAACACCTTGCCGGAATCCTCCCGGATTGCTATCAGAAAAATTCGACTGCTAGGTCGACCTTTTTCTCCCTCTCAATACTCTCTCTAAGAAGCTCTCTATTTTTCTCAAGAACAATTAGCTCTTGGAATTGTGATGTACAAAAGAGCTAGCCAACCTCCTCTTTTATATAGGTGTGGTGCGCCCCTAGGTCTTCTCAAACTGATTGGGATTATCTTCTAGTAGATTGATGAGAGAGAAAAACCTTCTCCTAACAAAATAATGAAAACTCCATAATTGATTTATCTCTTTTATTTTAATATCTTATATTAAATAAAAACTAAATATTGTCAATATCTTATATTGAATATATTTATCTTATTACCATAAATATATTTTCCAAAATTCAATTAATATCCAATATTAATATTATGATAATCTTATTAATTAAATTGCACAATCCAAGTGTATCCTATACACTAGTGACTTGCGCCCATCTTGTCAATTTATTGGCTTCCGAAATATTCTTTAATTAATATAATTTATGTATAATTAATATCTTGTATTTTATTTATTCATAATAAATAAATACCACCATATTAATTTACCATTATAACCCTTATAGTCATGAGATAAACTTTCCTTATTTGGTCATCAACTATAACCGCATTTTAATCCGACTCGACATTCATATGTGTGTGACCCGATAGGCTTCCGAATATGTTGGCCGTAAACATAAGGTGCAATTTACGAAAATGCCCTTCACCTCTAACGATCATGGATAGCGTCTAGCAACACGTCAATGACCCCCAATCATCGGAAGAGTCAATACGTAAATAGAATCCTATCGCTGTAGTAATATCCATACGATCGTAACTTGATCGCATCCCATAATCTGGATATCAAGATCTCTCAGAATAACTTATTTACTCCCACTTTGCAAAGATTCACGAGAACTAGACATTCCTTATGGGAAGATCCTTTCGGATATTCACTCCTACTCTTAAGGCACGCGATTCCCAGATGACCTTACATGTATACTCTACATGCTTCAATTTCACACCCAATCACTACCGCATGATCGCCCCATGGCTAAGGGAAACCTCAATAGTGTCAAAGCATGACAATCCACACCGTGATGCCATGTAGACTTCGGTCCTAAGGATAATTACACAACCGTCACATAGTGTGACACTTAACAGTGTAAGTGGGTCAGTCTAACGTACGCATTCTCTAATACACGTCCACGTACAGTCCAAGTGTCACTACATTTAGATAGACAAGATCTATCCCTGCCCTTAAAGACAGAAGACATATAATACGTGCTAGTCTGTTCGCACTGTCAAAGCCCCATTCAACAGTACATCAGCCTAGAGACATTTAAGTATCTAATTTGTTAAAGTGATTAGAGATCTTATCAACCATAATCACTATCATGGTTTCTCTATCACAATTTAATACTAAGGGCGTTATCATATACACAATATCACAAATTGGTCTAATAAATAAACAAAGTATATAATAACAAAAGTGCTTTTATTAATCATAATAAAGTTATTACTTGAACTTAAATCGACTGTAAATGACCTGACCCGGTCGGATCCGGTCCAACCCGATTGGGTTTAGGACACCTATTCAACAGCTATCGCCAGAAAGAGGGCTGCTGCTGCGGCCAGGGAGAAAGAACTTAAGGCAATCCAAAAGACCGTTTTGCCGACAATAGACGAAGAAACTGATGATGGGGATGCGAGCTCAGGATTGCAGGTTTAGCCAACGGCTCCCCAGGCCCATGAAAAGTGGATCATGATTGGATCTTCTGCAGCTGAGAAATGGGCTCGTGATGCAACCGCATGCGACCTTGTAAAGAAAAATAGTTGCGAGACCACAACTGACCGGTAGGCTATTATTTTGGACAACCCCCAAAAACCTGAGAAAACGTTGGATCTTCCGGCCTCAAAGAAATCTAGACTCAAGGAAGGCCATACCTCAAAGTCCTCCACTCCTGATTCTGACCAGACTACGATTCCTGTGCTTTGGGGCGCGAGCATTTCCAACGAACCTCTGGCCAGAGCTCAATCTGAGATAGGTAAAGACGTGACTCCTCCGGCTTCGACTCAACAACTTGCTATGGGAGAACTTCGCCGAAAAGATGGCATGTCAATTTGGTCTAATCCTGATTTCCAGAGGCCGACCAACAAAGGTGATGCTATTCTCCTCGGTAATGCTAATGCAGCCGTCACTAGGCTTAGAAATCTCCCATTGCCCTGGCCTGATAAAGTGAGGAAAGAGATTGGAAAAGGTATTATGGATCGGATTTATATGGCTAAACAAGTGGATCCCCGATCCGGCCTTATAGAGTCGATGGACGATCTGCCCGGGATCGCCGGAAAGGCTCTCGCTGTGGTAAGCTTTTTATCACTTGCCTTGTATTTTTCCTTCTATTTTGCATCCTTTAACTCTTGATTTGTCTCGATTTCAATTGGCTACTATTCTTAAGCAAGCCGGCTGGATATATAGGGAGGAGGTTCAGGAGAGAACCCAAGCGGTTGGCCAAGTAAAGAAGCTAGTGGCAAGCCTTGATCACACTATCATGGAACTCAGAACCGTGAATAGTCGCCTTAGTGAGTTAGAGAAAAAGACGGTTGAGGAGATGGCGGCCGTTGAAGTAGAATTAACCAAGTTGAGGACTCTCCGCGAGCAAGATGAGGCCTAGGCAAGGAAGATGGCTGATGATTTCCAAGATAAGATCAACAGATCCAAACAAGTATGAAAGGAGGAGCAAGAGAAATCTACCACATTGAAGAAGGAGCTTGATGAACTTAAGGCCGGTGAAGCCGCTAAACTGGAAGCCGCAAGATTGCAAGCCGTTGCTGACTTCAAGAACTTTGATAAGTGTTCGGTAAAAACTAGTTTTAAATTTATAAACCGAAACACCCCAAGTATAAGGATCGTAGTATAGGATGTTTACGGGTCGTCCTAAGGGAGTGGAATGTTTATCGGATCAAGGGACAATTATTCTATCGATTATGTCACAATTATCTATCTAAACTAAGGTTAAAACTAACTAAAGACTAAACCTAAGAACTAAAACTAAAACAGAGATAAAAACAAGCAGAAAATAAGAAAATAAAGAATACGGACGGCGCTGCTGTGCGGACGCGTCTGAAACTAAATCTACCGGACGAAAGGTCGCTATTTCGGACGAGCGTCCAACTACGAACCAACAGAAAATTACGAAAAAGTTGCAGGAAATCTAAAGGTTTAAAAACTAAAACTTAAACTAAGCTTATGCAAACGATTTTTGTATCAAATTATAAAGGGGAGACAGTAGAACACCTAGAATCTATCACTCAACAATCAAACAACCAGTTTATGATTCGAATACAGTTTTATTGGTATGATCAATCACGAAACCGACTAAATTCCTTTAGATCAATTTCTAGGGTTTGTTTACTTTTCCAAGAAAAACAAATAACATTCATCACAAGATCAACAATTCGTTCCCAAATTGTAATACCCAACTAACGATATATGATTCCTCAAAACATCATCAATTGTATCGATTGAATTAAAAACTATTGTTGAATTATATTTCCATAAAAATTCAAACAACATAGAGGTTCATTGACATTCCTATCTAATGAAACTCTTAACCAATAAATCGGGATTCAAGCGATAAATAAAACAAAGTATTCAAAATCATAACTAAAGATAAACTAACGAATCATGGTTGTGATGACGTTGATGTGATATCCTCCGGTTGTTCCACTGCTATGCGTTTAGCCAACAATCATGTTGTTAGACATAATCATTGGAATGGAGAGATACATCTTTGACTCTCCTCTTTGAATAATGCGGCTGCTAGGGTTTGTTATGAGTGAATGATGCGTATGGGATGTCCCCTAGGGTTTAATACACGCCGCTATTTATAGGATTTTAGGTCGGCTAGGTCAAAAGCGGCCTTTGGGCGCCCGTCCAAGGTCATGGGCGCTGCGTTCATTTATCTCGACGGAGATTCGGCGCTGCGTTCGAACTACGTCTGGAGACTCTGTATGTAAATATGACTCGACGCTTCATGGGCGCTTGATTCACTCTGGGCGCTTTAAATGCGATCGATGGGCGCCCGTCCAATATCTTTGAGGATCGGATTTCTTCATAGTTATCCATTCTTCTTCAAGCCAATTCCATGTTTATCTCTTGTAATTCGAATTGAACCTCATTTATCCTCTTTATGCACTCGAAATTAAGCATCTACATAATAGATAAAACATGTAGTCATCCCCAAATAATAATAATTCAATAAATTTAACACATAAAAGCGCCCAAATTACACTTTTGACACTTCTAACCCCATTATCCAAATTCACGCCTTTAAACATATAATTTTCTCAAAAAATTACTAAAATACGAAAGATATTGTTCTCTAATAATGCGATAAAAACCATAAATTTCACCGAGAACAACTCCCCCACACTTAAACTTTTGTTCGTCCCGAGCAAAACAATCAAAACTATAGCTCAACCTTCCTGCACTCCACATAGATCTCTAACTCACGTAACAAAAGATACAACAACTATAGCCTACAATACCATCACAGAGATAGATTCAGTGTATGTGTGACAAGCCATTCTCAAATTTAACAAGCCTTTCGAAGAAATATCCTCTCAAAAACTTCAATGACTATCCTAGGTGCAGACATGAAGAATAGCTTCACACTAAGCCTTCCCACGCACTCAAAGAGGGATAATCCTACAAAGATATCATGCGGTTCTACTGGGTATAAGATCCATGATAACAAAGACTTCACTCTATTTTTTTATTCTTATTCATCATTTTTCAAAATTTTCAAATTCAACGCATATCAGAATAAGCTCTTACCCATCATAGTAGAGTAGGACATTTCGAGATAACCCCCTACCTACTCAAATCATAAGGTAGCTATAAACTGACTGTCGTGAGCTTCTGGTCATCATAGTGGTATAGGACATACGTGGTATACCCTACCTCACTCAAATCATTAACCAGCTTTCGACAAACGTATTTATTATGATTCACTACTTATTCATTTTTTCCAGACATAAGTTACATCTCACTTATCACATTCAAACTTTATGATATTCACAGCACATGGTCCAACTAAGGTGTCACTATACTGGCCTTCCTAAGATAAATCATCAAAATAATGAAAGGATAAAGTTCAAAAATCTTGGTTCAATATCAAAGGCTTTCGTGAGTGTAAAAGGAATACTATCTCCATAAAAGTAAAACATGCTATAATTATCTCACTAAGTCACATACTATCATCTTTAGAAAACTACAACTAGCAAGCATCTAGTTCTAATTATATGCTCGAGACTCACAAAAAATTTTAAATTTGACGAAATTTAAAAATTAAAAATTCACTCATAATTCAAAGATATAGCATGAAAACATACCCAATTTACCCCCCCACACTTAAATCACATTATGTCCACAGAATGTGCAGAGTAAAAGAAAAAAACAAACTTAGCTGGTCGTCGTATGCAAGTTGGCAGAGGTCAGGCCGGAGCATGAATGTACCGCTACAACTTGAATAGACACCACTGACATAAGTGTGGCACGCGAACACCGCTCGAAAGTATCTCAACACTCGACATACCATATAATCTCGGGGTACACGGGGTATATGAGCAAACCACACATTCAGCAGCACGTAAACGGAATAAACATCTCATGCAAACAACCAATGTACTACTTCTATAAATAACTAACCTAACAGAAAATAAAACTAGGTTGCCTCCTAGGAGCGCTCTTTTTATGTCATTAGCTTGACATACTCTTCAAAGTCACCCCGGGTCGGCCCACTTTGGCTTAAATGCGGCCACCTCATCATCAGAATCAGGGTGAAGGACCGAGGTTTGACCACAACCTCCACAAGTGAAGTGCCCTACCAAGTTCTTTAACTTGGCTTTCCATACAGCACTGACTTTCGTCTTCGTCTCAACTTCTTTTACATGTGGTACCGGCGGAATGATAGGTGCAGGAATCGTGGTAGAAGCTTCTGTAAGGGTAAGGATGCCATCATTCGAAGCAAAGAATTCGGATGGAATCTCATCACAATTCAAAGACAGTGAGCACGCCAACCAACTTTTGAAAGTATATGACCTCGTGTACTTCATAAGGTTGGCCAAAATACTTTTTCAATCTATGACCGTTCACTTTAAAAGGTTGACCATTGTACCTTTCAAGGAAATCGCTCCTCCCGGATGAACTTCGACAATTTCAAAGGGTCCGGACCATCGGACTTAAGCTTGCCAAAGAAAGCAGATGTAATCTGGTGTTGTAAAGTAAAGCCATCTCCCCTACCTTGAAATCTATGTCCTTTATTTTAGCATCATGGAGCGCTTTCGTTCTTTCCTTGCTCAGTTTGGCATTCTCATATGCTCGGAGTCTAAATTCATCGAGCTCGTTTAATTGCAATAATCTCTTCTCCCCCACAGAGTGGCTATCAAAATTCAAGAATTTAATAGCCCAGTAAGCTCTGTGTGCTCAAGCTCGATTGGAAGATGGCATGCCTTGCCGTAAACCATTTGAAATGGCGGCGTACCCATAGGGGTCTTGAGCAGCGATGCGATAAGCCCAGAGTGCGTCGTCCAACTTCGACTCGATTGGATCTATTAGAATTCACCGTTTTCTCCAAAATCCGCTTTAAGACTTCTGTTGCTCACTTCGACTTGGCCACTGGTTTGGGGGTGGTATGGTGTACCAATTCTATGCTTGACACCATATCTCTCAAGTATTTTATCCAGTGGTGCATTACAGAAATGCGAACCTTCATCGCTGATAAGGGCTCTAGGACAGCCAAATCTAGTAAAGATATTCTTTTGCAAGAATTTCTTTACAACTTTGTGATCATTGGTTTGGGTGGCTATAGCCTCTACCCATTTGGAAACATAGTCAACGCAGACTAGGATATATTTATTGCCGCACGATGATGGGAAAGGTCCCATGAAATCGATGCCCCACACGTCGAAGACTTCACATTCCAAAATAGGCCTCAAAGGCATCTCCATCCTATTACTGAGCCTCCCTACTCTTTGACATCTATCACAGCCTTTGCAAAAGGCTTCAGCGTCTTCGAACAGAGTGGGCCAGTAAAATCCAGCTTGAAGGATTTTTGTGACTGTCTTAGGTGCTCCGTAGTGTCCACCAGCAGGACCACTATGGCATTGCTCCAAGATATCCAATTGTTCATGCTCCGGAACGCACCTTCTAAGCAACCCGTCCTTGCAGATTTTAAACAAATGTGGATCCTCCCATCACGAGATACTTCAAGTCACCGAAAAACTTCTTTTCTTTCACGATCGTCATCTCTTCTAAATGCCCGATCGCTAAGTAATTGGCGTAATCGACATACCACGGCCTCACATTCTCTAGTCTCATTAACTGCTCAGTCGGAAAGTCAATGCCTATTTCCTTAGGATTTTCGTCACCCTCGTTCACTAGGCGAGATAAGTGATCAGCTACAACATTTTCGCTACCCTTCTTATCCTTAATTTCAAGGTCAAATTCCTGTAGGATCAGAATCCATCTCAATAACCTTGGTTTAGCATCTGTTTTTTCCATGAGGTAGCGTAACGCTGCGTGATCTGTCCAAACCACGACTTGAGACCCAAGAAGGTAACTTCGAAACTTATCCATAGCGAAAACGACCGCTAGGAATTCTTTCTCTGTAGTAGTGTAGTTACACTGAGCTGGGTTCAAAGTTCGGCTCGCATAGTAGATTGGTCTGAACTTCTTATCAATCCTTTGCCCTAAAGCTGCGCTATAAGCGTAGTTAGAGGCATCGCACATGAGTTCGAAAGGTTTAGTCGGTCGGCGCGATCAAAATGGGGGCACTTTGGTTAACTTATCCTTTAAGCATTTGAAAGCTTCCTTGCACGCATCATCAAACACGAACTCTACTTCCTCTTTCAAAGAGTTGGATA
The DNA here is from genome assembly GCA_026214975.1 of Gentiana macrophylla. Classification (NCBI taxonomy): domain Eukaryota; kingdom Viridiplantae; phylum Streptophyta; class Magnoliopsida; order Gentianales; family Gentianaceae; genus Gentiana; species Gentiana macrophylla. The sequence goes on along the minus strand of JAOBSW010000055.1, from coordinate 65,905 downwards.
AGCGGCTTTGCTATTGTCGAAAAATCTTTAATAAATCGCCGATAAAAGCCTACATGTCCCAAGAATCCTCGTACTCCTTAATCTGTCTTTGGATATGACATTTTCTCAATGGCCGCTACTTTAGCCCTATCCACTGAATACCTTCACTGGACAACTGGTGTCCCAAAACAATCCCTTCACAACTAGAAAATGGCATTTCTCGATTAAGCACCAAATTTTTCTCAACACATCATTTGAGTACCATATCTAGATTCTTTAAGATCTCATCAAAACTGTCGCCATAGACTGAGAAGTCATCCATGAAGACCTCCATGCATTGTTCCACTAGTCCATCAAAAATGGCTAACATGCACCGTTGAAAAGTCGCGGGTGCATTGCATAGGCCGAATGGCATTCTGCGGAAGGCAAAAGTGCCAGGATGGACACGTAAACGTGGTCTTTCACGATCATTAGGATCGATGGCTATCTGGAAGTACCCGAATATCCATCGAAAAAACAATAATATTTGTGACCACTCGCCTTTCAATTAGGTTGGTCAATGAAGGGTAAGGGAAATGATCTTTTGCGGTGACTTCGTTCAATCTGCGATAATCAATCTGAGACCACTATAACCATCCACAAGGCGTAAGGCAATTTCCTCCCCTTTTTCATTTTTTTCTACGGTAATACCCCCCTTCTTTGGCACAACTTGAGTAGGGCTAACCCACTCACTGTCGGCGATGGCATAAATAATCCCCATATCAAGCCATTTGATGATCTCCTTTTTGACAACCTCCTGCATATGCGGATTCAGCCTTCTCTGCGGTTGTCTGACCTTTTTCGCTCCTTCCTCCGTTCGGATCTTATGCATGCATACATCCGGCCGATTCTCCGATATCGCCCACCGCCATCCGAATGCGAGGATATGTTTCTCCAGCACTTTGATCAATTCTGCCTCTTGCTCAGGCCCGAGTTTAGATGAGATGATTAGGGGCAACTTATCACCGTCTTTAAGAAAGATGTATTTTAGATGTTGTGGAAGCGGTTTCAACTCTAAGTCAACAGGTGGTTGCTCGATGCTAGATTTTAACGGACCACCTTTTTCCATTTGAGTTTGGACCGGTTGACTGAAAAACACTTCATCTTCCTGGGGTGTTATCCTAGAAAGGTATTGAATAACGTCATCAAAGGATCTCCTGTCGCTCTTCCGTTTTTCTTTGCGATGTGCAATCATCTTCTTAAGCTCTTCTTCTTCAAGTTCATCCAAGTTGCTCCCAATCATCCAACTCCCAATGGGTAGCTTCTTTCCGAATTGATTTCATCCCAAATTCCCATTAAAATTTCCTCTTACGCAAGGTTAAAGTCTGCACTGATTGAGCTCCTTGAGATCACCCACCGCTCATCCCCTGGAATGTCCCAAATTTTACATGCACTTATAGGCTCGGTGATGCGCAAGTTGTTGAGACAACTCTCTACAGATGACTACGGCTCTTGAACAGCTTGTTTTCTTCTTCTTCGTGATTTATGACATCCAGGGCTCTGTCTCTGCGAGCTCTTCATCGAGGTCAAATTCATCCCCATAAATTGCTTCAATGAATGAAATTCCACTGAATTGGGGATTCTTCGAACTTTACCTTGCTCAATGGAAATGGAAGTGTCTCCTATTCTCAAGGTAATTTGGCCAGATGTGGAAGTCAATGGTGGCGGCGGCGGTGTCCAAGAAAGGCCGGCCTAGGATCGTGGGCATTTCCTTGTCGATTGGTAGTCCAATATAACCACATCGGTTGGAAACACCAATTGTTTAACATGGGTAAGGACATTGTTAACGCAACCGGCCGCTAAACGGCTAGATTTGTCCACCAACCCAAGAGAGGCGGGCGCTCCCTTAGCCTTTTGTCCAACCCGAGACTTTTGCGGATGTTCAAAGGCATCACATTAACAGAGGCACACAGAGTCGCGATAAGACATTGTGGAACGTCGCGCCTTCGATCATGCAAGAGATTGAAGGTCGTCCGGGTCACCACGTTTTATTGCAATGCTCGAGAAATTGCCGAGCATTCTTCGTTTAGCACTTCATCTGCCATTCCTTTCAACTTCCTCTTATTTCCACAGCGTCCTTAAGAAACTTGGAGCATTTAGGCATCTCGATTAACACTTCGGCAAGAGGCATAGTCACCATGGTTTCTCTGCAGCGACTTCCTCACTCCATCGTAAGTTTTATCGAGTTCAAAGTATTCTCATTTTTCTTTCTTTGGATAAGGAAGGGTTTTCGGATGATTGATTGGAATTTGATTTTTAATGGCTTCATCCTCCTATCCTTCCATCGACAAACTTTTCAACTTTCTTTTAGTCGTGGGTTCGGCCATCGACTATTCTTTCAAACATCCTCATCACTTTCTCCCGAAGAATCATTATCATTCGGCTCTCGCTCACTTTGCCGCTTTCTTCGGTATTTGTCTGCTTTCTTTATCCTCCTCGAACTCATGGCGTCGGGAGGGGCTACTCGCTTCCGACATCTTCTCGGGTCCAACTCTCTTTCCGCTTCTAAGTGTAATCGCATTCAACTCCTCTTCTTGTCCATAATTCCACTGTGGTGTGATGGCATTACAGGCACTTACTTCTGCCTTAGGATTTTTATCTGTGTAACTCGGCAGTCTTCCTTGGGACTCGCTTGCTTGTTGATCGACCATCTGGCCAATCTGCTCTCTATCGCCTTTTGACCGGTGGCTAGTGCTTGCACCATATCTACTAGCTCATCAATTTCTTTTGAGAGATAGAGGTGGGCTGTGGATTTTGTGTTTGAGCCCAATTACCTTGGGGCCTTTGATTGTTGGAGTTGAAGGACTGGTTGGAATTGGATGCGCCAGGTGGCGTATAATAACTGTTTCGCGGATTTCCAGAAAAGTTACGGTTTGGATTATAGCTTGATTGACCGTAATTTTGATTGAAATTATGAAAAGTTTGATTCTCGTTGCCTATCGCATTTACTTCATCTCCGTTCTCATTGCTCGCTGCGTTCCCGAAAGACTCATATCCCCGATCCTTCATTTCTTTGCATTTGTAAATTAGCCATCTGTTGGTTTATCATTTCCACTTGAGCAACCAACTTCTGTGTTACAGGATCGCTTGCATCAGATTTCCTCTTATCTTCCTCAACATGGGTCTTCCTAGAGGTTGACCACATGTTGTTTTTGGCAATTGTTTCAGCTACCCTATAGGCAGCATCATCTCCTCCGCCTAAAAGATCCATGAGCATGGAATCTAAATAATCTCTATTGGGTTGAGTAACACCCTGATAGAATAATTCTAGGAGCTCATGTCGAGTGTATCCATGGTTAGGGCATTTCCTCATTAACAAATTCAACCTTTCCCGTGCCTTTCCTACGCTTTCTCCTTCTAATTGCTCAAAATTAGCTATATCACGTTTAAGGCCCATTATCGTTCCAGGTGAAGCAATTTGAGAGCGAAGGCTCTTTTAACATCGGCCAGTATGGAGAGAGTGATGGGGTAAGGATTTGAACCATCTGTTTGCTTCACCTTTTAAAGCAAGCGGGAAAAGTTTCACTTAACAATCTCGGAATCAACACCCGGATAATGGCCGGCCATGGGAATTTGAACAAAAGTGGACAAGAAGTCATGAGGATCTTCTTGAGCGATTGCCATGAAAGGAGCTATTTTGGACCACCCAACCACTCCATTCTTCGGATCGAAATGTACTTGCCCCATATCTCGGAGGTCGAATAGGTCTATGCCCTCCGTGAAGTCTTGGTTAAGATAAGGGGCATAGGGGTCTTGATTTAGCCGGGCTTGGCCGGGCTTGATGAAGTTGTTGCAATTGGTTTTGTAGGCCGACTTGTTTGATTCGTTGTTGTTGTAACAACCTGTATTTGTTGAAGGAGCCGATTCAATTTGAGCTTGAGGGTCTGGATTTTGATTTGGGAGGGCTGGATTAGGAGGAACTAGATTCGGATTTTGAAACCGGTCGACCATGATGTCTAGATCGGGAAAAAGCCTTCTTCTTAGGATGGACTGTTCGGTTACTGATCAAAAGGAGAGGTCCTTCTTGCTTCGGTTTGCATAAACCAGAGGACAACAGAGAGGTCAACACCGACTAAAAGTCGAGTTGATGAAGAGTTAACCTTGGAATACAAGCTAAGAGAAGAAAGGAGAAGAACAAGAAAGATAGACGGACGGGCGTTCGAATCGTGAACGCGCGTGCATCTGAAGTCCCGGACGGGCGTGCGGTTCAATAGACGCCAAATCGATATACTAAAAGCGATTCAGAGGCGTTTTACTAAACAAACGGGCGTTTGGATGACCAGGCGCCGTTTGACCAAGAAATGAGAAAAGGAAATTTTTCAGAATGGACGAGCGTCTGTATGATTGGACGTTCGTTCAAAAACTGAAAAACGAGGATCAGAGCAGAAAAGCAAAACACAGCAGCAGCAGCCCTTCTTGAGGAGTTCAAGGCCGGTCACCCGAGCCTTGTGCTCGGGTGATCAGGGGTTAGATTAGATGTAGTTTTTTCCGTTATTTTCGTTACTCGATTCATGGTGTTCAACCTTTGTGCAAAACTATGTGAGTTTGATCTCTTTTCAATTAATTCAGTCCTTTATTTACTTTTGTGATCTTTAATTCGTTTTGTATCTTTTCCATGCGACTATGATGCTATTATGTGAATTACATCGGAAGATTGTTTGCTATTGATACGTTTACAACATACGGAAGTTGAGTAAATTAGATCACCATAGAAAGATGAGATTTTTAGCCGTTAATTAGTGACAGATTAATCGGTTAACTATCTAGGTTGTTAGGTTCTAAAATACGGAAGTTAACTTGAATCTAAACCTTAGTTTTGTATGAAAAACCGATCTCAACATTCGGAAGATGAGAGATTGATAAATTGGATTTACTAAGGAATTAGGAATCCGTAGCTTGAGATTAAATTCACTAAGGAATTAGGGGTTTATATCTCGTGAAAAGGTGAAACCATAACTTGAATTAAAATCATGAATTGAACTAGGATTGAGATCACATAGGTTTGTATATTGGTTGTTTCCATGTCCCTTAGTTTAGATTGTTTATTTTATTCCTTAGGTTAGATTATTTGAATTATTTTCTGTTTTTACGTTTTGTTGGGAGGATTTTGTTTTTATGGCGCTTTTTGGCAACCGATCCCTTCTGAGCAACCATCTGAGCAACCAACAGCTGTGTATCAGGATTGCTTGCAGTACCTTCTTTCTTGACAGCATTGGTCTTCTTGGGAGTTGACCACATATTGTTCTTGGCTATTGTCTCACCCACTCTATATAGCGGTCTCATCACCTCCCCTAAGAAGGATCCATGAGTCAGTGGAGTCAAGATAGTCTCTATTCGGTTGAGAGACGCCTCATAGAACGATTCCAAAGAACTCATGTATACATCATATCCATGATTGGGGCATTTCTCATCAACAGATTAATCTCTCCCAAGCCTTGCCAATAGCCTCATCATTCAACCGCTCAAACGTAGCTATTTCCCGTTTCATTTCCATAATTTTGCCTGGTGAAACCCACTTAAGAGCGAATGCTCTTTTGACATCATTCCATGTATGGAGAGAATGATGTGCCAACGATTTAAACCACCTACTTGCTTCACCTTTCAAAGCGAAAGGAAATAGCTTTAACTTTACGATCTCAGAATCAACACCAGGATAATGGCCTCGCTTCACGATTTGTACGAATGTGGACAAGAAGTCGTGTGGATCTTCCCGAGCAAAGATACCATGGAAAGAGCTATTACGAACTGTAGCAACTACTCCGTTCTTTAGATCGAAATTCGCTCCTCCCATGTCGGGAGGACGAATAGTCTCTATGCCCCTCGAGAAAATCTTGGTTTAGATATGGAGTGTAGGGGTCCCGGTTCGATTGATTAAATTTGGTTTTGTCTAAATTGTTGAAGTTGTTGATTTATGCCACGACTTGTCGATTCTGCCGCTTCTTTGCAGAGCTTGCATTTGTTGAAGGAGTAGATTTAAGCGAGCTTGGGGATCGGGATTTGGAATTGGTGGATCTTGATCCGCCATTTTGTCCAAATCGGGGAGAAGCCTTCTTCTAAGGATAGATCGTTCGTGCTCGGGATCAAAGATCGAAGTCCTTCTTACTTCTCGTTTGCATAAACCGGAAGAAAGGAAAGGAAGAAATCAACCTTTTGGGGTTGATTAGAAACAGTTTAGAAAAGATTAGATGGTTTAGAGTGAGAAAAGAGAAGAAAGAAAATAAGTGATGATTGAACAAAGCGAATCAAGTCCCAGTGTTAGTGGGCGTTCGTTCGAAATCGAACGCTTCGTTCGCTTGAATGAACGCTCGTTCGAGAGGATGTAATTGAGGTGGGCGGGCGTTCAAGTTGTTGAACGCTCGTTCAAAAGGTTTTATTATTATTATTATTATTTTTATTAATATCTTATTTTCAATTTAGAAAAGGATCTAGAAATGTAAAACAAGAAAAGAAACCTACCTACGAAAAATTTAAAAACAAGAAAAACACTAAGACGGAAACAAAAAAAACGTGTTGAAATCTTCTAGGGCCAAAATGGAGGGAAAAACAGTGGATTTTGACCTCGAAAACGCACTGAACGGCCTACGGCGGTTCACCACGTCGTCGGCGTCGGAACGAGCTTTCCGAATTGGGGTCCTGCGTTCCAAACGGACACTCGAGCCGAAAGTTACGGCCAAAATACTACTGCGTGCTAAAAGCGATCCCTTTTGACTCAGAAAATTGTCCTAAATAGAATCCGACAACCGTTCAGAAAATCCCTTACGTTGTGGCGCCGTTGCCGGGGAATAGGTGTCATGTTGAATCTGATCTTGTTATTTCTCGATTTTGTTACGTTTATTTTTCGTTTTAATAAAAGTAGCGTTTACCAAATCGAGAGTTTTTATTTTGCCGTGTTTCGATGACCATAAGGTTAAGAATGTGCAAAAGTTTTTTACTCGATTTGTTTAAACGTGAAGTATGTGTTTATGTGTTTTCTGATCTAACCCCTGTGCTAGAATTTTATGTGGCTGCCTGCGTTTTTTATGTATGATGATCTTCTAAGTTAATTAGGGTTTATAGTTAGGGTTTTACATTATTTTCCTGCCGTTCTATGCATATTCGCTTGTATGGGCGAAGCGTGCAGTTTATTGGGCGCCCGTCCGGTCCCCTAACGTCTTGCGGTGTAAACGGCGTTTGGAATTATGGGGCGTTAAGTCCGCTCGAATTTTCAATCTCGCTCTCGATTTGAAGAATCGACGGGCGTCTGTATTTAAACGCCCGTCCGGTCGGTTTTCAAGGCAGACGAGCGTCTGAAAAGTGGAACGCCCGTCCAGTGCTGAGATTTCATTTGAACGCCCGTCCAGTGCAAACTTTCCAGGTGAACGCCCGTTTGAAATTCAGAACGCACGTTCAAAGGGTTGGACGAGCGTCCAACCCTACGCCCAGGTTCCCAAGTTTTTATTTATTCGATTTTTAATGCTTTATTTGACTTGGATGTTTTTAATCTGAGCTTCTATGGCTGATTAATTTTACGTAGATGTCCTGAACTTATATGTTTTTACCTTTCCATCTATGAATCCATGTTAGATAATTGATCAATTCCTTATATATGATTCATCTATGCAAGTTATAGTCACTGTCGGTTCTCGTACGCTATAATTGGTCTTATTGTTATTTAGTAGCTAATGTCGGTTTCCGTATGCTACATACCGCTGTGATGAATCTTTTAAGCTTTGAGACTTATGTGCTTCCTTGTTGTTTTTGTAACTCATATGGGTAGCTACTGTCGGTTTTCGTAATGCTACCATCTTGGGCTTATGAGTTATATCTGTTTAGTATAGCTAACTGTTGGTTTCCATAATGCTATCACCTTTGATGAGTCTTAAGGCGCGTCTACATTGCATGTAATGGACAGTACTGTCGTTTATCGTAACCTGTCATTATGTGGTAGACGTTTATTTTATATATGTCATGTTGCAAATTAGTGGGCTAGTTTTTCTTTCTTTTATTTTATTTTCTTTTTGCATATCATTTAAATGCATTTCATTTAGTTGCATTTCATATAGTTGCATTGTTTTTCTATTTTTCCTTTTATTTTTCTTAAGTGTGGTCACTGTCGGTTTCCGTAACACCACATCGTTTATTTTTTTTCTTTTATTTTTTCTTTTTGAGTGTAGTTAACTGTCGGTTTCCGTAATACTACCTCGTTTCTTTTAGTATGGCTACTGTTGGTTTTCCATATGCCATAATTATTTTATTTTCTTTATTTTATTTTATTTTTCGTGTAGTAACTGTCGGCTTGCCGTACGCTACCGCTTTTATTTTATTTCCCTTATTTTCTTTATTTTATTTTTGTTCTGTACTAGCCGTAGTCACTGTAGGGTTGTTTCAGACCGACCTGCGCACACTGAGCCAGTCAGAAAGTTTTTTTTTAGGATTGCATATCATATAGATTGCATTGTACTTTGTTTTCATATAGTTGCACCTAGCCTACGAGTTTGTGATATTTTCATGTATATGTATTCCATCTTTATATGAGCAAAATTTGAATATCTCTATATCTCCTTTTTCCATGTGCTTTATGTATGTAATCTTTTCTTTTTCCCCGTAGACTCTTTTTGCACTGATCAAGTCTGCAGGATACTTTCTTCCTAGCTATTGTGCACTTTCACGATGTATTCAGTTGTCCTGTGATGCTCCACAGTCTACTGAGCTATGCAAGCGATCCTGGTTCTTGTTGGTTCCTCCGCACTGCCGACATCCAATCGACTAAGTTCTCTAATTTATTATTTCTGTATAACTTGAGGACAAGTTGCAATTTAAGTGTGGGGGAAGGGATAGATGATTTATGTGTCTACTTTCGTTTGCTCATATTTTTAGTATTTCTATGAAAAGTGCTTACTTTTCAAATTTTTGTTTTGTCCCGAGTGAGCAAAGGCATATCTTTGCTTGAGTTTATATCATTTTTGCTATATTCTGTATATTTAGTAATTTTAGTTGTTTCACCCGACACTCTTTTTCACATGCCATAGTAAATGATGAGCTAAATGATGAAAGCCTACCCCATCTTAGTTGGAGATTTTTGATGATTATAGCATGTTTCTTTGCTTTTGTACAATTCTTGAAAAGTTTAGTAGTTTGTATTCTAGGATTAAAGTATGACATACTGTGAATATCTATAAGTTTGAATGTGATAAGTGAAATGTGATTAAGTCTTTGCAATAGTAATAAATTGTTTACTTGAGGTGTTATGCTCAGTGGTCCGTGCTACTAGAAAATAATCTTTTCCACTGCCAGCCAGAAATCTCTAAGTAAACATAAACATAATTGTAATTGTGTGTGTCGGAAGCTGGTTTATGATTTGGGTGAGGTAGGGTGTACCACGTATGTCCTATTCCACTATGATGACCAAAAGCTCACGACAGTCAGTTTATAGCTGCCTTATGATTGGAGTAAGGTAGGGGATTATCTTGAAATGTCCTATTCTACTATGAGGGCAAAAGCTTATTCTGATGTGTGTTTAAATGTGAAATCAATTGAATCAACTTAAGAATTGGTATGAAAAGAATGAAATGAGACTTAGTTACCGTTAATCTTATCCCCAGTATAAACTGAAGGATATGTTGTAGGGATTATCCTCTGAGTTTGTCAGAAATGTTTTAGATATTCTCTACTATTTCTTTTTGGGATATGTATGTTTTGTAAAGTGCATGTTATGGTTTTTGAATATTTCTAACTTAGATGGGAAACCGGGCTAGTTTTGGTTTGAATAACTTTCAAATTGTGGAACTTAGTGGAAGTTTATTATGGCTATGCACACACTCACTTGGGTGAACTTCTAAGTTAATAAATATGCTTCATATTTGCATAGATGTTTATTTATCTCGAGCTTGATCTTTGTTCTGTTTTGCTCGAGGACGAGCAAATGTTTAAGTGTGGGGGTGTTGTTTAGGGCTAAATTATAGTGATTTTCACATATATATTATACATCAATTTCCCCTATATATGTATTCCTTTCATAGAAATTGAGCTATATATTCAAATATTGAGTGAATGAGGTTTTCAACGGTTAAATATGAAAACGTATCAATTTATACGATTATTTGATTGTTTTATATGGTTTTGGATATTGTTACGTTTTTGTGGTGTTTGGATGCAATGTAGATACATGTTTTTGACTTGGAAGAGGATAAAGATGGAGATAAAGCTTGGAATGAAGCATTCAAGCAGCCGAACTTCCGATGCAGTTCTTGATATGATATACACTGATGTGACTCTCGGCCTCAAGATAAGAGTTGTAGGGCTTGAAGAGAGGATTCTACAGGATCTTGAATCACTTCATTCCGACTTACGAGGCCCGAGATATGAGCGTTACAAGTTTGGATGCTGTTGCTTAAAGCTTGGGAAAATTCCGAAATATACTCGGGATACGACGGGCAAGTCAAAAAGGCGTTTTCTGAAGAAGAGTCCTTAATGGAAGTTGTAGAGTTTTCCGAGAGCTTAATTATGACATTTGGATCATAATTTTTGGAGGTCTACAACTCAAGATATGAATTTTAGAAGTTGAGTCCAGAGTCAAACTGACGTCCATGATGGCAAATTCAGTACAGAGACTTCAGACTGCCCTTGAACGAGCGTTCAAGGCCAATTGGAGCAGCACCGACTTAAGCATTGCCACAGCCGACATGCAAGCAAAACCCTAATAATCTAATTAATATTCCAAATTGCATTATTTATTTACCTGTAGCAACCGACTCCATACCTCTATTTAAATAAATGCATACAACCCTAAATAATACACAATAATTCACACAAATATTCCAGCCGCAAAAAAGCAAAGCAGCAGCGGCAGCTTTGAGGCTTCAAGGCCGGTCACCCGAGCCTTGTGCTCGGGTGATCCGGGGTTAGATTAGGTGTAGTTTTCTTCTTTTTTCGATTCATGAGATCATCAATGTACCAAACCTTGTGAGTTTATTTATTTAATTTATTCACTTTGTTTTATTTCACGATGTTTAATTTATTTTGTATCTTTTTATGATTATGATGCTATGTGTGAATTGAATCGGAAGATCGTTTACGATTGATAGTTACAACATACGGAAGTTGCGTAACGATAGATCACCATAGAAAGATAGGGTCTTTAATCCTTAATTAAGTGACAAATTAATGGGTTAATTATCTAGGTTGCTAGGTTCTAAAATACGGAAGTTAACTTGAATCTACACGAGTTTTGTATTGAAAATCAGTCTCAACATTCGGAAGATGAGAGATTGATAAATTGGATTTACTAAGGAATTAGGAATCCGTAGCTTGAGAATAAATTCACTAAGGAATTAGGGGTTTATGTCTCGTGAAAAGGTGAAACCACAACTTGAATTAGAATCATGAGATGAACTAGGATTGAGATCACATAGGTTTGTATATTGGTTGTTCCCATGTCTTAGATTAGTTTGTTTATTTTATTTCTTAGGTTAGATTACTTGAATTATTTTCTGTTTTTTATGTTTTGTCGTTCGTTTATTTGTTTTCGTTGAGTAGCAATTGAGAGGATTACTAGGATTAGATTCTACATCCCTTTTCCCTGTGGATCGACCCTGTACTTACCCTACTATGCTATCAACTACCCGATATTTGGTCGGTTAGGAGTTAGTTTGCATGTTAAGTATAGGTTTATAAATTTTCTTTTGTTTTTATGATGCAAAATCCTCCCAACAAAAGTGGCGCCGGGGAGTCACTCTAAAGACAGAAAATCCCTTACGTTGGTTGTGACCACACCTATCCCTTCTGTTTCTGTTGTCGGTTTTGACCTCATGTGTCCCTCAACACAAATTCGATGAGCTGGTAGACATGGTGAAGACTCGCATCTACTAGTGTTAAAGCAATTGAGAGACAAGTTGGTCAAATGGCGGACCAAAGAAGCAAGCAGACCCTCACGGTAAACTTCCGAGTTATACCGAGAGAAATCCAAAGGCGATGTGAATGTTTGCACCGCCATTACACCTCGGTGGGAGTATGGGCAAGAAGAGGAGTTGAGCAAAGTAACTCTCAGAAGTGTGGTAAGAAGGCTGGACCCGGCAAGATGTCGGGAAACGAGTAGCCCCTCCTGACGCCATGAGTTCAGGAGGGGGAAATCAGAAACCACATGCCGAAGAAAGCAACGATGAGGAGCTTAGTGACAATTCTTCGGAGGACAACAATGATTCTGATGAAGAGGAAAGGAAGGAGAGTCAGGAGGCTGTACCCCTGACTAAGAAAAAGGAAGAAAAGTTTGTGAGATGGAAGGATAAGGAGGATGAGGCGATAAAGAATCAAGCTACAGGGAATGATAAAGCCCTTCCTTATCCACCAAAAAGGAAAGAGAAAGCCCTCGCCAAAGACAAGCAGTATGATGGGGTGAGGAGGATACTTAGGGACACTAAAGTGAGTATGCCCTTAGCTGAGGTATTGTCTGAAATGCCTAAATGTACTAAGTATCTTAAAGAATTCTGTGGGAGCAAGAGAAAGCTTCAGGGGATGGCTGAAGAAGTGTTTCGAGAAGATTGCGCAATGGTTTCACGAAAAATTGTCATTATTAGGTGATTGACACTGGCGGACCTTCAATCTCTGTGAGATCGAAGGCCATTTATTCGAAAATGTCTTATGCGACTCGGGGCCTCCATCAATGTGATGCCATTAAATGTATGCAAGAAGCTCGGGTTAGATAAAGGATGCGGAACGCCCCATTTCTCTTCGGATGGTAGACAAATCTAGTCGATCTGCGGCCCGGTTGTGTAGCTAATGTTCTCCTTCAAGTTGAACATTTAGTCTTCCCTACCGATTGGGTTATTCTAGACTATCCACCGATAATGAGATGCCTTTAATTCTAGGCCGAACCTTTTTAGACACTTCTAACGCTCTCATCGACTTACGCAGCGGACAGATTACTCTTAGAGTCGGTGACACATCCGTCACCTTCACACGAGGACACATCCTCGAAAGAGCCGTAATTGATGAAATATCGTTTGTCGAAGCCATATATGAGGACGGAGGAGATGCCTATTATGAAGATGCAATGGAGCTTACAGAGATAGGTGTTTTTGAAGTCATGGACATTGAGGATCCGGCTGACGATCGGGACCATCTTCTACTTCATTCCAAGCCGTAGGCATTGACGAGTCATCTTCACTCGCTCACACTGGGCCTGTTATTGAGTTAGAAGCATGGAGATGCCCAGCAACAAACGATCATTCCAAAGAACTGAGTAAGGAAGACTTCATCCCTGGTGAAGAAGAAGCTCTGATGGGTAGTTGGGACGAGGTAGAGTTTTGGAGAGAAGCTACTCATTGGGAAGTAGATGATTGGGAAGAGTCGGCGTAAGAGCTTAAAGATGAAGAGTTAAGAAAAATGATCGATCACCGTAAAAGGAAGCAAGTGTTGACCGGAGGATTCCGATGGATGATTTGATCCAGCACTTTCTAGGGGTTGAGCCTCGGGAAGATGAGGTGTTCTCACACCAACCACTTCAAGCTCATAAGGAGAAAGGTGGCCCGTTAAAGTCTAGTATTGAGCAACCACCTACTGGATTTAGAGCTTAAACCGCTTCCAAAACACCTTAAGTATATCTTTCTTAAGGATGGAGATAAATTGCCTTTGATCATTTCTTCGAAACTCGACCAAGAGCAAGAAGCACAGCTGATAGAAGTGCTTAAGAAAAACATCCTCGCGTTCGGTTGGCAAGTGGGTGATATCCGAGGGATCAGCCCAGACATATGCATGCATAAAATCCGAACGGAGGAGGGAGCTAAAAAGGTAAGACAACCTCAGCGAAGGCTGAATCCGCATATGCAGGAGGTTGTCAAGAAGGAGGTTATAAAGTGGCTTGACATGGGAATCATCTACGCAATCGCCGATAGCGAGTGGGTCAGCCCTACTCAAGTTGTGCCAAAGAAGGGCGGTATTACAGTAGAAAAGAATGAAAAAGGGGAGGAAGTTGCCCTACGTCTCGTGACAGGCTACAGAGTCTGTATCGACTATCGTAGACTTAATGAGGTTACTGCCAAAGACCACTTTCCCTTACCCTTCATTGACCAACTAATTGAAAGACTGAGTGGTCATAAGTATTATTGTTTCCTTGATGGCTATTCCGGCTACTTCCAGATAGCCATTGATCCTAATGACCAAGAGAAGACCACGTTTACGTGTCCATCTGGTACTTTTGCTTTTCATAGAATGCCATTCGGTCTATGCAATGCACCCGCGACTTTTCAACGGTGTATGTTGGCCATTTTTGATGGACTTGTGGAGAAATGCATGGAAGTCTTCATGGACGACTTCTCAGTCTACGGCGATAGCTTTGATGAAATCTTAAAGAACCTAGATATGGTACTCCAACGGTGTGTTGAGAAAAATCTGCGCTTAAGCGGGAAAAATGCCATTTTCTAGTAGGCGAAGGTATCGTTTTGGGACATAAGGTGTCCAATCTTTGGTATTCAAGTTGATAAGGCTAAGGTCGAAGCCATTGAAAGGATGACGTACCTAAAACAAAGAAGGAGGTACGAGGTTTTCTAGGACATGTAGGCTTCACCGGCGTTTCGTTAGAGACTTTTCTACGATTGCCAAGCCTTTATCAAATCTCTTGAAAGAAGATGTCGATTTCTTGTTCGATGCGAAGTGCAAAGAAGCTTTCAATTGTCTGAAGGATAAACTTATCGCTGCCCTATTTTAGTAGCTTTTGACCGACCAAGCCTTTCGAGTTGATGTGCGATGCCTCTAATTACGCCATAGGCGCAGTTTTAGGTCAAAGAGTTGATAAAAGGTTCAGGCCCATCTATTATGCGAGCCGTACCTTGAACCCGGCTCAATGCAATTATACTACGACTGAGAAGGAATTCTTAGCCGTCGTCTTTGCCATTGACAAGTTTAGAAGCTATCTTCAGGGTCTCAAGTGATTGTATGGACGGATCATGCGACTTTACGCTACCTTATGGATAAAGCGGATGCCAAACCAAGGTTACTTAGATGGATTTTAATTCGCAAGAGTTTGACCTTGTGATTAAAGATAAGAAAGGTAGTGAGAATATTGTGGCTGATCATTTATCTCGCTTAGTAAATGAGGGTGCAGAGAATCACAATGATATAGGCATTGATTTTCCGACTGAGCAATTGATGAAGCTTGAAACGGTTAGGCCGTGGTATGCTGACTACGTCAACTATTTAGCGAGTGGTCATTTAGAGGACATGACGTATCAGGAGAAGAAAAAGTTCTTTTCTGATCTTAAATATCTCGTATGGGAAGATCCTTATTTGTTCGAGTCTATAAAGACGGGTTGCTTCGACGGTGTGTTCCTGAGCATGATCAGTGGGATATCCTAGAGCAATGCCACAGCCGATCCTACCGGAGGTCATTATGGAACACCGAAGACGGTTGCAAAGATCCTTCAAGCCGGATTCTCTTGGCCGACTCTGTTTAAAGATGCGAAGCCTTTTGTAAAGGTTGTGATAGGTGCCGGAACTGGGGCGAGTAGTCGGATGGAAATGCCACTTAAGCCCATTCTTGAATCACGAAGTTTTACGACGTATGGGGCATAGATTTTATGGGACCCTTTCCTTCCTCATGTGGTAATAAGTATATCCTCGTCTGTGTGGATTATGTTTCAAAGTGGGTCGAGGCCATAGCTACTCAAACCAATGATCACAAGGTTGTAAAGAAATTCTTGCAAAAGAATATCTTTACTAGATTCGGTATCCGAGAGCACTCATTAGTGATGAAGGTACTCACTTTTGCAATGCGCCGCTTGACAAGATCCTTGAGAAGTACGGTGTCAAACATAAGATTGGTACACCATATCATCCTCAAACTAGTGGCCAAGTCGAGGTAAGTAACTGTGAGCTTGAAAAGAATTTTGGAGAAGACCGTGAACAATAACCGATCTAATTGGAGTCTTAAGTTGGATGACGCGTTGTGGGCTTATCGTCTCGCATTCAAGACCCGATGGGCACGTCACCCTTCCAAATGGTCTATGGCAAAGCTTTGTCATTTACCTGTCGAACTTGAACACGAGGGCTTTACGGGCAATTAAATTCTTAAATTTCGATAGCCAACTCTGTGGGGAGAAATGGTTGTTACAATTGAACGAGCTCGACGAATTCAGACTCAGAGCATACGAGAATGCTAAGCTTAGTAAGGAAAGAACAAAGATACTCCATGACGCTAAAATCAAGGACCGAGAATTCAAAGTTGGTGAGATGGCTTTACTCTATAATACTAGACTTCACCTGTTTCCTGGTAAGCTAAAGTCTAGATGGTCTGGACCCTTTGAGATTCTCGAGGTTAATCCAAGTGGAGTAATTACTTTGAACGGGTATGGTAATCAAGCTTTTAAAGTGAATGGTCATCGCCTTAAGAAATATTTTGGGCAACCAAAGGAAAAGCCTGAGATTCTTTATTTCCAAAGAAGAGATGAGAGTACAGATGTCCTGATTTGTGAAGAGATTCCATCTTATTTCTTTGAGTCAGATGATGATGACGTTCCTAGATCCACCCGTGAGGTACCTTCTGCTGAAACTTCTGATCATACCACTATGTCTATGCCTATCGTGCGCAAGAACAAGAAGAAGAGAGTCAGTGTAGTTTGGAGAGAAAAGTTTAATGATCTTATAGCACACTTGACTTGTTGTTGTGGTGAAAATCATTTCCGCCCCAATACTCCCGATTACGATCTTGAGGTGGCGGTAGTCAAACCACGATGGCCCGATCCGGGTTGATCTTGAACTTTGTGTCAAGCTATTGACATTAAAAGAGCGCTCCTAGGAGGCAACCTAGTTTTCTTTGTTCGTTTCCTTTTCTTAGGTTGTTTTGTTTTATTGTTTTAGAAATAATACTTTAGTTGATTATATGTTGATGGTTATTCCTCCTACATGCATTGTGAGTGTTTTGTGTTATGTGTTGCTCATAAACCCCGTGTACCCCGAGATTATATGGTATGTCGAGTGTTGCAGATACTTTTGAGCAGGTTCACAAGCTTTTATGTCCAGTGTTGTCTATTCGAGTTGTCGCGGTATATTCATGCTCCGGCCTGACCTCTGCCAACTTTCATACGACGACTACTGTTGCAACCAGCTAAGTTTTCTTTTTCTTTTATTCTGCACAATCTGAGGACATAATGTGATTTAAGTGTGGGGGGGTGTTTGGGTATGTTTTTATGTTATATCCTTTGAAATATGAGTGAATGTTAAATTTCCACGAAATTTAATTTTTTTTGTGAATCTCGAGCATATAATTGGAACTAGATGCTTGCTAGTTGTAGTTTTCTAACGATGATAGTATGTAACTTAGTGAGATAATTATAGCATGTTTTACTGTTATGGAGATAGTTTCGTTTTTCACTCACGAAAGCCTTTGATTTTGAAGCACGACTTTTGAATTATATCCTTTCATTATTTTTGATGATTTATCTCAGGAAGGTCAGTATAGTTACACCTTAGTTAGACCATGTGCTGTGAATATCATAAAGTTTGAATGTGATGAGTGAGATGTAACTTATGACTTTGAAAAGTAAATAAATAAAGTGAGTAAGCAATTGTTAATAAATACGTTTGTCGAAAGCTGGTTAATGATTTGAGTGCGGTAGGGTATACCTCGTATGTCCTATACCACTATGATGACCAAAAGCTCACGACAGTTGGAAGAAGCTACCTTATGATTTGAGTAGGTAGGGGATTATCACGAAATGTCCTATTCTACTATGATGGGTAAGAGCTTATTCTGATATGCGTCAAATTTGAAAATTTTGAAAAATGATGAATAAATAAAGTGAAGTCTTTGTTATCATGGATCTTATACCCAGTAGAACCGCATGATATGCTGTAGGGATTATCCTACTGAGTGCGTGGGAAGGCTTTGAGTGGAGCTATTACTGTCTATACCTAGGATAGTCATTGGAATTTCTGAGAGGATATTTCTTTGAAAGGCTTGCTAGATTGAGAATGTCTTGTCACACTTACACCGAATCTGTCTCTGTGATGGTATTGTTTGCTATAGTTGTTGTATCTTTTGTTACGTGAGTTAGAGATCTATGTGGATTATTTATAAAGTTGAGCTATAGTTTTGATTGCTTTGTCCGAGGACGTACAAAAAGCTAAGTGTGGGGGTGTTGTTAAGGTCATATTTGCATGATTATTAAGGGTGTATTTCATTATTATTTTCCCCACATTTGCATAATTTACATGAGAATTAAGGGTTTAAGTGTAAATATTGAGTAAAGATGATTTTAAGATGATTGTATGCAAAATTGATGATTTTAAGTGTTGATTTAATGGAATTATTATTATTATTTGAGTTTTATTACATTTTTGCATTGTTTATTTATCATGTAGGAGTTAATTTTCGTGCATATAAAGAGGATAAATGAAGCTCAAGTCGAATTATAAGAGATAGAGTTGGAATTGGCTTGAAGAAATTGGATAAAGATGAAGAAATCCGACCCTTAGCATCTTGGACGAGCGTTCGTGCAGCGTCCATTCCAGACGGGCGTTTGATAAAGTGGACGAAAGTCCCGGTTGTATTTACATTCGAGAGAGTTCGGACGGAGGATGAACGAGCGTCCAGGCATTCTGGACGGGCGTCCGGATAGGCAGACGAGCGTTCAAGGCCGACTTAGTCACAACCGACTTAAAACTCTATATAAAGCAGCAGCCTTTGAACCCTAATTGATACCACATAATTGAGATCGCAATTTTACACCAAAAGCTGCGGCCAGAACCCTAATTCCACAGAGATGAATTTCTCCAATCCAACAATCATCTTCAACATGATTGTTGGCTAAATATCCTGCAGTGAGTCGACGGAGGAAGCCTATCAACAACACAACCAACTAGAGAGTTCGATGCTTGATGTTTAGTGAGTTTAATTTATAGTTTTTCATCACTTTGGATGTTGTTTTGTATTGTTTATGTTTTATTTGAATTAACGATTCGAGGAAACAATTTATCTATATCTAGATGCTTGGATCTATGTATGAAAATATATTGGTTTAAGTTAAATTTCATTCAAGTGATGCAATTAATTGTGTTATAAGAAATTATGCATAGTTGATTGAGTAAGAGTATTAGAGATAATCTCGTGATCACGTTTGGTATCTTGTTTAGTTTTACTTGAAAAAGATAAACGAAACCTTAGAACTTGATTAGAGGAATTTAGTCAACTTCGTGAATAGATCACTACTAAAAACTATATCTTTAGATCACTATCTAGTTGGGATTGTTGGTTGATAGGTGGAATCCAGTCGCCTTGCTGTGTTTCCTTTAATTCTTTTAATCAAATCGTTTGCATAAGCTTAGTTTAAGTTTTAGTTTTTAAACCTTTAAATTTCCTGCAACTTTTCTGTAATTTTCTGTTCAGTTCGTAGTTGGACGCTCGTCCGCAATAGAGCGCTTTCGTCCAAGTAGATTTAGTTTCAGGCGCTCGTTCACTTGATGAGCGGCGCGTTCATATTCTTTGTTTTCTTATTTTCTGTTTGTTTTTATCTCTGTTTTAGTTTTAGTTCTTAGGTTTAGTCTTTAGTTAGTTTTAACCTTAGTTTAGAACAATTCAAATTGGGATGTTGAATCTAATTTTATTAATCCTCTCAATTGTTACTCAAGAAAACAAATAAACGAAAGAACGAACAAATAAACTCATAGAACAAGTAAACTAAATCTAAACTAAAACGAAATAAAACTAAACTAAACTAACGATACATGGGCTCAAACAATGTACAAACTAAGTGATCTCAATCCTAGTTCATCTCATGATTTCAATTCAAATTGTGGTTTCACCTTTACACGAGATACAAATCCCTAATCTCTTAGTGAATCCGTATTCTCAAGCTATGAAATCCTACTCTCGTAGTGAATTCAATTATCGATCTCTCCTCTTCCGAATGTTGAGATCGATATTCAAACAAAACGAAGGTGTAGATTCAAGTTAACTCCCGTATTTTAGAATCTAACAACCTAGATAATTAATCAATTAATTTGTCACGAATTAACGGCTAAAAATCTCATCTTTCTACGGTGATCTAGTCTACGCAACTTCCGTATGTTGTAAACATCAATAGCAAACCAATCTTCCGATATAATTCACATAATAGCATCATAGTCACATAGAAAAGATACAAAACGAATTAAAGATCACAAAAGTAAATAAAGGACTGAATTAATTGAAAAGAGATCAAACTCACATAGTTTAATACATTGGATGAACTCCAAGCATCAACAATGAAAGAAACGAAAAAAAAAACGATCCTAATCTAACCCCGGATCACCCGAGCACAAGGCTCGGGTGACCGGCCTTGAAACCAAGAAGGAGCGGCTGCTGCTCTGTGTAATTTTCGTATGAAAAATCTGATGTAAAATAGGGTTGGGGCGCAGCTGTTTAAATAGGAAAATCAAGTCGGTTGCTACGATAACTTGGTCTTTGGGCGGGGCGTTCAAAAGGTCGGACGCCCGTTCACTATTTTCAGCAACAGCATCCAAACTTGTAACGCTCATATCTCGGGACTCGTAAGTCGGAATGGAGTGATTCAAAATCCTGTAGAATCCTCTCTTCAAGCCCTACAACTCTTCTCTTGAGGTCCAGAATCAAATAGGTTGTTATCATATCAAGAACTGCGTTGGAAGTTCAGCGCTACCCGGAATCCTGATTTTCTTCCTCTCGGGCGCCGTCCAATATCTCGACGTTCGTTCATTCAGCCTTGAACTTGTGCCAGGCGTTCGCTCACTTCACGCCCAAACTCTCTAAATGTAAAATACACCTCTGAACGCTGGTTCCGCTTCTCAAACGTGCGTTTGAATCCGGACGCTCGTCTGCTTATAATGGACGCTCGTCCACTTAGCCTTGACATCGAATTTATTGATTTTTCCATCTTTATCATGATTGATTTCTTTCCTTATCTCTTCCTATCTTCCATAAATCCGATTGATCCTTCCTCAACTCGAATTTTAGCTCTTTAGGATCACCTTTTCCATCATCAATGAGTATCTACGAATATCAAAAACATACCAAAACGTAATAATTTCCAAAATAACATAAAATAATCATTTAAGCACATAAATCAATACGTTTTCATATTTTATTAAAAACCTCATTTACTCAATTAATCAATTACAAGCTCGATATCTATGAAAATAATCCATATATAGGGAAAATTGATATAAAATATATATCTAAAAATCATACAATTTGACCCTTAACAACACCCCCACACTTATCTTTTTGCTCGTCCTCGAGCAAAACAAAACAAGAACATACTATCAAGAATCCACATAACCTGACACGAGATATAGTCAAAATCATGACAAGCTAGTATTCAGCAAATCGATCTCACTCGGTGATGTGTGTGCAGAACCTACTAAACTTCCACCGATCCTCTCTTGATATAATACATCAAGCACTAACAGCTTATCCGGTCAACTAAACGAAAACTTCATTCTATCTACAAAGACTTACCTAACAAAAACTAATTACCAAGAACATAGTAACCAACTCACAACTAAATTCCTTTGCTTAGTACCAAGAAAATACCTTCGGGGTCTCTACTGGTTTAGATCAACTTGACTTAGAGTACCAAAAAAGCGTATATCTTGTATTTCCTATCGTCGCGTCTCAAAAGTATAACACACTCCCTACATTAGAGGCGAATCACCCCGAGATCACTCAATCCCTTATCAGTCAAGGTAAACCACACTCTCCCATCCAGGGCAAGATATCCAAATGGACTCGAGGTGATAGATATAAACAAAATTCCCATAAAGATATTTTATTCATTATTATTTATAGATATATATATATTTTATATTTTTCAAACTCTTTGGAAACTCTCGGTCAAATATATTTCTAACACATTCAAGACTCTCAAAGTTCTCAAGAACACTAAGGTACTTGAGATTCTAACGTGAGTATAGCACAAGTTCTTAACTTTCATTAATGCTAAATAAGTGTTATCTCAGATCAAGAATTAACTTTCCTTTAACTAACCGGAAACTATTCTATATTTTGGCTCTTCATCTAATAGGTTCGTGAAATGAAGTTCAAGTGAGTATCGACTTACTAAACCTATTCTTAGAACATGATATGACTACTGATAACAACTAAAGGTGCCAGATTATAAAACTAGCATGCAAGTGAAATGTTACTCAGGACAAAACAAAATTTTTTGAAAATTGAAGCACTTTTCATAGAAAATTATAACTAATATGAGCAAATGAAAGTAGATACATAAATCATCTATCCCTTCCCCCACACGTAGATTGCAACTTGTCCTCAAGTTGTGCAGAAATAAAGAAAAGATAAGAGTACTTAGCTGATTGTATCTCCAAGCTTGGCAATTCTGGAGGAACCAACAAGAACCAGGATTGCTTGCATAGCTCAGTAGACTGTGGTGCATCACAGGACAACTGAATACATCGTGAAAGTGCACAATCGCTATAGAAAGTATCCTGCAGACTTGATCAGTGCAAAAAGAGTCTACGGGGAAAAAAGAAAAGATTACATCTATAAAGCACATGGAAAATGAGATATAGAGATATTTCAAATTTAAGCTCATATAAAGATGGAATACATATACATGAAATATTACACAACAGTAGGCTAGGTGCAACTACATGAAAATAAAATACAATGCAATCTACATGATAAATCCTAAAAAACGAGGTAGTATTACGGAAACCGACAGTTAACTACGCTCAAGAAAAATAAAAAGAAAAATAAAAACAGAAACAATGCAACTATATGAAATGCAACTAAATGAAATGCATTTAAATGATACGCAAAAAGAAAATAAAATAAAATAAAGAAAACTAGCCCACTATCTGCAACACGACATATATATAAACGTCTACCAGATAATGACAGGTTACGATAAACGACAGTGCTGTCCATTACATGCAGTGTAGACGCGCTTTAAGACTCATTGAAGGTGATAGCATTATGGAAAACCAACAGTTAGCTATACTAAACAGATATAACGCATAAGGAAAAGGACGTAGCATACGGAAAACCGACAGTAGCTACCCATATGAATTACAAAAACAACAAGAAAGCACATAAGTCTTAAAAGCTAACAAGATTCATCACAACGGTATGTAGCATACGGGAACCGACATTAGCTACTTAAACTATGAAAACAAGACAAGTTATAGCTTACGAGAACCGACAGTCACTATAACTTGCATAGATGAATCATATACAAAGAATAGATCAATTATCTAACATGGATTCATAGATGGAAGGGTAAAAACATATAAGTTCAGGACATCTATGTAAACATCAATTAGCCACAGAAGCTCGAATGAAAAATCCAAATTAAATAAAGCATTAAGAATTAAAATCAAGAAATTTAGAACCTGGACTAGCGTCCTTACTGATCAGACGGGCGTTCACCTCAAAATGCAGCACTGGACGAGCGTTCATCCAAACAAACGCTCGTTTGACTTGAAAACCGACCGGACGGGCGTTCAGAAAGTATAGACGCTCGTCTGGTCCTTCAAACCAGAACAGAGTTGAAACTTTCTGGACGAACGAACGTCCATCCAACCAGACGCTCGGTTACCTGCATGTTGTTAGTCTGCGGGCGGGCGTTCACTTACGTGAACGCTCGTTCGATCATCGAATTTGCACGAAAAAACAGCGGGAAAAACACGAAACCCCAATTATCCTAAACAAAATCATCACAAAGACCTTATCACATTAAAGCACGCAGAGGTCGATTAGATAACATGTAATTCACGTGTCATAAATCGAGTAAAAAAAAACTTTTGCACATTCTTAACCCAACGGTTATCGAAACACGGCAAAATAAAAAAAACCTCAATTTATTCAACGCTACTTTTATTGAAAAACAAAAACAAAAAACACGTAACAAAATAGAAAAATTAATTCAATTAGATTCAACAAAACACCGATTCCCCGGCAACGGCGCCACTTTTGTTCGGTAAAAACTAGTTTTAAATTTATAAACCGAAACACCCCAAGTATAAGGATCGTAGTATAGGATGTTTACGGGTCGTCCTAAGGGAGTGGAATGTTTATCGGATCAAGGGACAATTATTCTATCGATTATGTCACAATTATCTATCTAAACTAAGGTTAAAACTAACTAAAGACTAAACCTAAGAACTAAAACTAAAACAGAGATAAAAACAAACAGAAAATAAGAAAACGAGAATACGGATTTGAGCGTGCCTGAAACTAAATCTCATCGGACGAAATGCTGCTTTATTTCGACGAGCGTCCAACTACGAACCGAACAGAAAATTACAGAAAAGTTGCAGGAAATCTAAAGGTTTAAAAACTAAAACTTAAACTAAGCTTATGCAAACGATTTTTGTATCAAATTATAAAGGGGAGACAGTAGAACACCTAGAATCTATCACTCAACAATCAAACAACCAGTTTATGATTCGAATACAGTTTTATTGGTATGATCAATCACGAAACCGACTAAATTCCTTTAGATCAATTTCTAGGGTTTGTTTACTTTTCCAAGAAAAACAAATAACATTCATCACAAGATCAACAATTGCTCCCAAATTGTAATACCCAACTAACGATATATGATTCCTCAAAACATCATCAATTGTATCGATTGAATTAAAAACTATTGTTGAATTATATTTCCATAAAAATTCAAACAACATAGAGGTTCATTGACATTCCTATCTAATGAAACTCTTAACCAATAAATCGGGATTCAAACGATAAATAAAACAAAGTATTCAAAATCATAACTAAAGATAAACTAACGAATCATGGTTGTGATGACGTTGATGTGATATCCTCCGGTTGTTCCACTGCTATGCGTTTAGCCAACAATCATGTTGTTAGACATAATCATTGGAATGGAGAGATACATCTTTGACTCTCCTCTTTGAATAATGCGGCTGCTAGGGTTTGTTATGAGTGAATGATGCGTATGGGATGTCCCCTAGGGTTTAATACACGCTGCTATTTATAGGATTTTAGGTCGGCTAGGTCAAAAACGGCACTGGACGCCCGTCCAAGGTCATGGACGCTCGTTCATTTATCTGGACGGAGATTCGAGGCGCTGTTCAAACTTACGTCTGGAGACTCAGTATGTAAAATATGACTCTGGAGGCCTTCATGGACGCCGATTCACTCCTGGGCGCTGCTCGATCGAGTGGGCGCCGTCCAATATCTTTGAGGATCGGATTTCTTCATAGTTATCCATTCTTCTTCAAGCCAATTCCATGTTTATCTCTTGTAATTCGAATTGAACCTCATTTATCCTCTTTATGCACTCGAAATTAAGCATCTACATAATAGATAAAACATGTAGTCATCCCCAAATAATAATAATTCAATAAATTTAACACATAAAAGCGCCCAAATTACACTTTTGACACTTCTAACCCCATTATCCAAATTCACGCCTTTAAACATATAATTTTCTCTAAAAATTACTAAAATACGAAAGATATTGTTCTCTAATAATGCGATAAAAACCATAAATTTCACCGAGAACAATAAGAATAAAAAGGCCATCAACAATGAGAGTCTCTTGTCCTTCGATCATGGCTTTTATCACATCTTCCGCTGTGTTAAACTAACTCAGAAAGAGTTGGCTCCGGGCTTGGAGGTGTTCCAAGAGTGAATCTCAACCAATCCTTGTGCCCCGACTCTTCACGCTCTGCACCCCGAGTTCCCCTATTCTGAGGATGAAATAACCGGGTTTAATGATGAACAAAGGGCCAACGGGCTGAGAGAATGGAATCCGCCTCCTCGAGCTCCCTTGAACTTAAGAGATATGATAGTAATTATTGTTGATGAGATCTCGACTCACTTTAATTGGTTTGAAACTTAAATGTCTCTAGTCGTATATGCTATTAAATAGAACATTAATAGTACGATTAGAATAGCACGTATTGGATGTCTTCTATCTTATTGAAGATAGGGATAGATTTCGCTCTATCGCAGTTGTGTAGACACTTGGACCGTGCGTGGGACGTGTATTGGAGAATGCGACGTTAGACTCGACCCACTTACTTTATTAAGTGTCGCAAAGATGTGGCGGTTGTGTAATTATCCTGAGACCGAGTCTTCATGACATCACGGTGTGGATTGTCATACTTTGACACTATTGAGGTTTCCCCTAGCCATGGGGCGATCATACGGTAGTGATTGGGTGTGATACTGAAGCATGCGTAGGATTTATGTTGCTCGTCCGGAAATCGCGTATCCTATTAATAGGAGTATATATCCGAAAAGGCCTTCTTATAAGGAATGTCTTACTCTCGTGAATCTTTGCAAAGTGGAAGTAAATAAGTTACTTCAAGAGAGCATGATATCCAGATCATAAGATACGGTCGTTAATGTTTGACACTCGACGTACGACCATATGGATATTGTAACAGCGATATGATTATATTTACACGGTAACTGTTTCATATGTAAGGTAGTAGTCATTGAATTTGACTCTTCCGATGATTGGGGGTCACGGTGTGTTGCTAGACGCTATTCCGTGATCGTTAGGCGTGAAGGGCATTTTCATAATTTGCACTTTGTGTCTACGGCCAACATATTTGGAAGCCTATCGGGCCACACACATAAGAACATCTAGCCGGATTAAAATGCGGTTATAGTATGACCAAATAAGGAAAGTTTATCTCGACTATAAGGTGTTATAGTGATAAATTAATATGGTGGTATTTATTTATTATGAATAAATTAAATACAAGAGATTAATTATGTTGATTAATTAGACATATATATATATATATATATATATATATATATATATATATATATATATATATATATATGATATACATGTATTTTGCAAATTAATTAATCATAGCATTATATTAATTAAGAATATTCCGGAAGCCAATTTATTGGCCAAGGGGGGCGCGACTATGTGTTTATAAGATACACTTGGATTATGCAATTTAATTAATAAGTTTACCATATATTAATTGATTTATGAAAAATAGATTTATGGTAATAAGATAAAGATAGTCAATATTAGATATTGACAAAATCTTGGAAATATTTAATATGAGATAAATCAATTAAATATATTTTCCTTACTTTATTAGGAAAATATTTTCTTTCTCCTCAATCTACTAGGAAGCTTCTCCCAATCAGTTTGGGAGACATAAGAGGCGCCACATACTCTATATAAAGGACGGATTGGCTAGCTCTTTTGTACATCACAATTAGAAGAGTTCTAATTTACTATAAAATATGAGAGCTTCCTAGAGAGAGATTTTGAGGGAGAGAAAAGGTCGGTCTAGCAACCGAGTTTTTCTGATAGCAATCCATGATGGGATTCCGGGGAGCTGTTCGCGGGGATCACCGGTAGAGGCCGAACGCTTGGGCGGCTTCGTGCAGAAACTTGGATCAAAAAGATATTCTCTTGTCTACATCTTTTATGCTTGTTGCTTAAACGGAGTCGATCTTGGGTTGATAGGAAATAAATTTTAAATTCCGATGCGTTCCTGTGTAGATTTTCTAACAAAGACTTCTTAGGAATGCATTCATTTTCAGCCTTTCAAGGAAAAGAAATGTTTATCACCCTAGATTCAAGCCTGTAAGCAGGGTCAAAGGATGGGGCTGGGGGGTTTGAAACACTTTACCTCTGTCTCTTTCCAAGCAGTCATGGTAGGATAAACCTTCTTCGTGCCCAGAAGCGGAAGCGGCGGTCGTCATTTTCTTCATACTACGCTATGGTTCGATCGCGTTATCATCCAAATGAAGGTACCACTCTCAATCTTGGTTCGAGGTATTGAAGTCGCTATTTTTCATATAGGTTCTTTTAAGACCCTCGCCCCGATGGCTTACCACCCATCTTCTACCAAAAGAATCGAAGCGACTCATTATCAACTTTGTTAATAAGGCATTTCGAGTTGTGAGCTTGTCGGAAACAAGTGTTGAAGTATCCTTTTTTACTTTCGGTTGACAAAAATGATCAAAGCGGGATGAGTCAAACTTAGGTGCGTTAGATGATAAGTAAATGATTGTGATACTGTGAAATCAGATACATCGAATGATGTCGAGCTCGCTTTGCATCGCGGGGCGTGTTGGAGTGTTTAAAAAAAAGAAAGCGTAATCATTCACGTTAACAAACGAGAGAATGAATGCCATAACGTGAGTGGTCAACTTGAGATTTCGTCGAAAGAGCATAATGAATTTGCCTATTTTACTTTGTGTTAAAAATGACCAAAGGGAAAGAATAACAACAACTGAGCGGAATCAAACACATTTAAGAGTGAGTGAATGTTGTAACGCGAAATCAAATACGATTAAGAGTGGACGAACGCTGTAATAGGAGAATGTAAAAAATGACTTCACAAAATATACATGTTCTTGTCTTGTCTCGTTGGGCGAGTTGGCATTGAAATATAAAGAAAGTGTAATCATTCGCATTTAAACAATGAGAGAATGAATGTTATAACCCTGAATATATAAATATGGAGCTTGCCTTGCCTCGTTGGGCGAGTTTGAGCGTTACACGAATAAAGAAAACATAATCATTCATGTTTAACAACGAAAGAATGAATGCCATAACCCTGAGCTATTGAGACTCCTGCTCAAAGAATTTCTTGCCTAGGTGGCCGGACTGATGGGTTGCCTCGTTCGGCGTTATCCCCTTCACTTTTATATCTGTCGAGAACCTTACGGGCAACCAGCTTCTTGATCTCTCTTTTAAGTATGTGATAGTATTCGGTGGTGTTGGTCCCTAGGCTTTGGTTAAGTTTAGAGGGGGGGGGGGTGAATAAACTTAACACTTAAAACTTTTGGAGTTAACAAACTCAGCAATTTCAGCAGCCTGCTGATACCTCAGTAGTCTGCTGACCTTCAGTAGTCTGCTGACTATTGAACTTACTAAATTTGTGCAGCGGAATTATATAAAAAATTAAGCCTTATTACTTGTTGTAAAATATGATACTAAGTATTAGATACTCAGTAGTGTATGTGTGATTTCAGTTGCTAGATTCAGTAGGTTGATGTGTATAATAAACTAAATACAGAATGTAAGTGCATAAAGTAAGTGGCAGATTTTATAGTGGTTCAGGTGGTGTAATCTGTCTCATCCCACTCTTCTCTGTGATGTTGGAGGTAATTCACTAGAGATCTTTGATGTAGCTGTTACAAAGATTCCTATGTTTCTTGTCCTTCACCAATAACTATGGCTTCACAAACTGAACACTTGGAACAGGTAGGATTGCTGCTCCAAAGTCTTCCACTGGTCCTTGAAGGGTAGAATTGCCTCTTCACCAGCTCCACCACAAAACAACAGTCTTTCACACCCCAAAGATGCTTCACTGTCTTCAGTAGATTCTTGTAAAAGAAATATTGAATCAAGTAAATGATTCGATTCTGCAGCAGACTTGATCGGGATGATATGATCAAGACTTGCGCCTTCAAGTGTGTAAGCTTGATGTAGCTTGAATCTGATTACACTTGAAGATTTTCTCTGGATCGGTAGCTTTAAGCTCGTTCAGCAGGGTGTTTTTCTTGATAAGAAAATGCAGCTCAGAATTATCTCTTGTTTTTCCTTAATTTTCATCATCTTTTTCTGAGTTAGAAATCCTCTATTTATAGGTAGGAATGCTTGTGACATATATTTGAAATTCAAATATAGCTGTTCCAGATTTTGTCCCATTTGACTTGCTTTCATCACATGTTCATAGTATCGACACGATCGATCGCTTTTGATGAATGCGCCTATCCACCCTTGACTTGTATCCATTGGATAAAGTCCTGAATCATCCAAACGTCCTTTTAATCTCAACCATTGATTTGTTTGATAAATCAGAGGTTGTTAGCTGTCCTTATCCTTGTTTTCTTCCAATGTAATCTTGAATAAATCGAGATATATGTATCAATAGGTTCATGAGTCTGCTAAAGTACATATCAGTAAGCTGAACTATAATTTGCTGTGTTTAAAACACAATGCAACTTACTTCTTTTATCTAACTTTTATTTATGAAGTTAGATTACACCTTTTTGCATGTAACTAAGTTCCAATCACCATCCAACTTGTGGAACTTAGACCTTGTACACAAGGTATATGTAATCAGTTTAGGTCATCACAGACTTCCCTAAATTCTGATTCCATATCCTTGACTTTAATCACAAAGTTTGATCCCTTAGCCTTCATTAACTGAGTTTGAGCCCTCAGCCTGCAGTCTTCAGCAGGTTCCTGACTAGTCAACTGACCTAGCTACCCTACTGATCTATGCCAGTCTGCTGATATACGTCAGCCGACCATTACAGTGCTTGTTTGATCAAACCTATACACAGATCAAACTCTAATAAACCTATACATTTGATCTAGACATCTTTTTGCCTTTGCACTATAACAGCTAGTCTGGCACTCATCACTAAAACTCAGAAATAAGTCCAACAATTTCCCTCTTTTTGGTGATGATGCCAATACCCTCTCCTAACAGCATAGCAAAAAGATTAAAACAAAAAACAGAACAAACTTGGTCATTTCTCATTATAATCATTTGTTCAAAGTATTACAGTCTAGAATCAGCAAATATAAAATAGTGTAAAGTATCTTTGATCTCATCTCTTCTTTCCCTTTCTTATCTTGCTTTCTACTTCTTCTTGGTAAGCTCTTATTTCCATGATCATCTCTCTCATCCAGTCATTTTCAATCAGAGAGAAGTCAATGTGAGGATTTACTTGTTTCCACCAATGCCAAGCTTCAAGAAGAGTTAGATTTATCTGATGTACCCTGAAGCCTAACTTCATGTAAACTCCCTTGAACTCATTCAGTGATTCCTTTGCATTTGTGGTAGGCAAACTACTTCCACCTCTACCACCTCTTCCACCTCTTCTTGAAGCCCTCATGGCTTTAACTCTTGCTTCCCAAAATTTCAAACTCAAAAATGAGTTAAGACCTTCATGAAAGCCCTTGTCATGATAAGGTCTCCTTCTGTTGTTGTACACATTCTTGTATTGCTTGAGAATATCACCTGTAAGTGGAAGTCTGCCAGGTGCAGCTTCTCTAAATGCATTTGTATCAGCTTCCCATCTCTTCTTTGCAAAAATTGTAGCAGCCTCTTTTGCTACTGCTGTTTGACCCTCTTCCCCCTTATTGACATCATCAACAAAACGGGACAGCAGGCCATGTACACTCTCATGTGTCAACACTAGATTGTTCATCTGACCTTCAATAATCTCGATCCTAGTGTCAATGGTCGTGATCCTTTCTTGCATAGTTTGCTCCAAAGTGAGGTTATCCTTTCAAGAAATTTAGGATCCAAGACAAAGAGGTTGAGGTGCAACAAAGAAAGCGATGAGTCTATGTACCTCAAAGAAGATTATCCAACTTTTGATGAATAGAGGCAAGTTGGTCTTTCAAAAATTTCTCCTTCAAGCATGTTGTTGCCTGTTTGATTCCCTCACATCTTGTGTTAAATCGGCAATGGCATCTTGAGTAGATGTGTAGCCTCAAGCAACTGTCTCAGTAGACTTTCTATTGTTGTCCACCATGTTCACCAGTTCTTCAAATCTTTGTTCCTGTCTGTCAAGTTGAGTCCTTAACTGTGTCATGTCATCCCTGATAGCCCTCAACTCATCCAGGACATGTGCTGGTACCCCACCAATCATTCCTCCAGCAGCTCCATCAGCAGGCTCTTCTACATTGTATTGTTGCTGCTGACTGCTGATCACCAAGGCATAACTCATATCCCTCCCAGCAGGGTGAGGTCCTTGGTATTCTTCCAAGATAGGATCAATTGCAGGTTCTTCAATCAATGGTTCTTCATCAGTAGATCCTTCCTCATTAATTTGAAATTCTTCATCACTGTAGTAATAGTCCACCAGCTGCTTATCCTCATCAATAACAGCAGTCTGCTGACTATCTTTCCCTACAGTGGTCTTGTCTCCAGTAGGCTCTACTACAGCAGCCTCTTCAACAACAACAACAGGGGTTTCCTAGAAACCCAAAGATTGTTCCAACCTTTGTCCAGGTGCTGTTTGTACCTCAGCAACCTGTACCTCCTGTTCCAACCTTTGCTCATGTGCTATTTGAACCTCAGAAACCTGAACCACCACTTCAATTCTTGGATCTGGTGCAATTTGTGCCACAATAACATGATCAGGGAATACATCCATGTTTTCTTTTTGAAATTCACTGATATCAGGAATCATTCTTATAAAATTTGCAGCCTTGGATAAAGTGTCCTCAGTGTCAATCCAGTCTTGATATTGAATTGAATCCTCTGAACTGACACTAGGCTCACTGAGATCAGTAACTCTTTCTTCATCCAAATCAACATTCTGTTGATCCTCAGGTTGTTCAACAGGTTCAACAACAAACAAATCATCTACCTCACCAACCAATCTATTGGCACCAATATCTATTCCTTCATTGATTTGTGCCTCCAGTTCATCTATGGTGAGATTTTCCAAATCCTCATCCATTTGCCCGATTTGTTTGTCTCTCGAGAGACATCTGTACTGATTGATCGCCTACAATTGGCTCATTAATCAATGCGATCATCTTGGTTTCTCCTGGACCTGATGGATGATTACCACCAGAATCAGATGATGATGATGAATCATCACTGTCATCTCTGGGGTCCCTAAACTTGATACCCTCCTCTTTCTGTTGTTCATCAAAGATATCCATCAATCTTGATTGTAGCAAAGAGGTATCAACTAGTTCCAGTAAACTTTACACTCCAAGCTTCTCAAAAGCCCATTCTTCAAAATCTATCATAGGTTGTGCATCAGGCTTTTGACTTTTGTAGAATCCAAATTTCCATTAGAAATAATCAGCCACTTGTTGGAGTTTAGGATCAACAAAATCCTCTTTCTTCTTTTTTTCTTGTCTCTCAAATGGCATGAATGACTGTCTAGGAGCTGTTTGTTCACTCTGCTGACCTCCAAAGGTCCCAACTAGCAGAGTTAGAGTTTCTTCAACAGATGCATGTAGGTCAGTAGGTTGCTCAGATTGTATGTTTGTCCCTACTACCTCCATCTGTACCACACTTGGTTCCCTCTGACTTATATGCTCATCATCAGGGTTAGCAGCAGACTGCTCTTCCCCCTGAACTATTGCAGGAATTGCAGGGTCTTGTAGCAGTGTTTCAGTTACCACAGCAGGTGCAGACTCAGTAGTCTGCTGTGGCTCATCAACAAGTTGTTCAGCAACAACTTGAGCAGAATCAGTAGGCTTAGGAGCCTTTGCAGGTGAGGATTCAACAATTTCTACAGCAGGCTCAGGGTCAGTAGTCTGCTGTGATTCTCCAGCAGGTTGCTCAGAAACAACCTCTACATCCTCATTAGGCTTTATAATAGTTAAGGGCTCATACTCAATAGCCTCTTCTTCTTCTACTTCTTCTTCTTCTTGTTCCCTCTGAATTTCCAAAATTCTTAACTTTTTCCCTTTGCCATGTTTCTTCTTTTTGGCAATCTCTTTCATTCTTTTGGAAAGATCTTCTTCTTCAATTTCATCAGCCTTCCTCTTTCTTGTGATTTCATTTAAATCAACAACTTCAACTGACTGCTTCTTTGTCTTCTTAGGCTTTAATATTTCTGTAATTTTTCTTGTATCATCAGCCTTTCTTTTCTCAGTAGCCTTCTTTGGTGCAGCAGGTTTGACAGTTTTCTTAACCTGCTCACCACCAGCATCACCATCATCTCCACCATTATCACTATCAGCAGCCTGATCAACACCTTTTTCATCATCATCTAGACCAGGGATAGGATAATCAATCTCTTTCTTGTATCTGTATTTATTTATCTTTTCTGGTGCAACATCAGCAATTTCCAAATGATTCAGCAGGGCCTGAACCATTAATCCTAAGGGTAAGGCCTTGTATTTCCTTGTCCCTTCTTTTTCTTCCTTTGCAACCTTCTTCATATAGTGGATAAAGTATCCAAATTTCAATCAAACTTCATACTTACGCAAATAATCATCGCCAGCTTCTATTTTGGGTCCTGATAGTGTATCCATGCTTCTAATGAGTCCTAGGATGTTCTTTGCAATAAACTTGCTCAGCAGGTTGTACTCAAATCCAATGTGTTTCACATTAATGCCTAAACTTGATTTAATGGCATTATTGGTTTTGATTTTGTCAACAAAATCTATCTTTGACAATCCCATTTCATCAGGATTTATTGGGGCAACTATTACTTCTGCAAAACCAAAAACTTCCCTCGGTAGATTTGGGGAAACTTCAATCTCCTGAGCATTTCAATCTTCTGCAAAACCAAAAACTTCTCTTCCTTGTCATGTTACAATATTTCTCCAAAAGCTAACAACATTTGTGTATGAGATCGTTTCCAATCTTATGTTCAGCACATTCTCCAAACCTTCATATCTCCTTATTCTTCGACCAATATTGATAGCTAATTCTGTTTCATTAGCATCAACAACAAAACCTCTCACACTTTGGCTTGTTCCAATTTGAACATCATCCTTTTCGGCCATTGTTATAAGAAAAAGATGAAGAAAATAACTTTTCACATCTGTGTTCACACATTGTAAATGCAGAGAGATAGCAGATTGAGAGTAGGAGTATCTTCTGTGTAATAGACTGTATATTTATAGACAGATACAGTTGTAATTGTCAGAACGTGTACAGTGCTATTAACCACGATTAAATCTGAGTGAATGCGGTCTTGACACGTGGCCCATTACTTCTCCATAACGTTTGTAACCGTTAGATCGTGTTAACTATGGTTATAAAGGATAGAATAAATATCCCACCATTTACTTTTTGACTTTTATAAGTTTGACTGAGTAACGTTTCATTCAGCAGCCTTGTCATCAGTAGGGTTGGCTCGGCGACTGTGCCGACAAATATGCCTCGGCGACTTTCACTGCGATGATGTAACTCTGCTGATCTTTGATTCCTTCTTGTTTTGTTCAATTGATAATACAAGATGAAGTTTAATACCAATGACTGATCTGTCAAGTGAGCTCACCCAACATGACAAAGACCAATCCCCTTGGCAACCTCATTTGCTCAATTGTCCAAACATAAGTACATGGAATTGTTGATACCAATGACTAATCTGCTAAGTGAGCTCACCCATCATAGCAAAGACTAATCCCCTTGGTGAATTCCAGTACATTACTGATTATCAGTCAACTTTAATAATTCCAAGTTCAGTCCTTAGTTTAGCAAATCTTTCACTATCCAATGGTTTAGTGAAAATATCAGCAAGTTGATCTTCAGTAGGGATGTAAAGAACCACCACATCTTTCTTTTCAACATGATTTCTTATAAAATGATGTCTCACATCAATATGCTTGGTTCTTGAGTGCAAAACAGGATTTTCTGTGATTGCTATTGCACTTGTGTTGTCACACATGATTGGAATTTCTCTTTCTTCAATTCCATAATCCCTTAATTGTTGTCTTAACCAAAGTATTTGTGCACAGCAACTTCCAGCAGCAATGTATTCAGCTTCAGCAGTGGAAGTTGATATTGAGTTCTGTTTCTTGCTAAACCATGAAACCAGTGTATTTCCCATTAACTGACAGGTTCATGTGGTGCTTTTTCTATCAATCTTGCATCCAGCATAATCAGAATCTGAGTAGGATATAAATTTGAAGCTTCCATCCTTGGAATACCATATCCCTACTCCCAAAGTCTCCTTTAGATATTTGAGAACTCTTTTGACTGCACCTAAATGACTTTCTTTAGGTTTAGATTGAAATCTTGCACAAACACCTACATCAAAGGATATATCAGTCTGCTTTGTGAGGTACAAAAGATCGCCTATCATCCTTCTGTATAAAGTCTGATCAACATCTTTTCCTTCTTTGTCTTCATCCAATCTGATTTTGGTTGGAATGTCTTCAAATGTTCTTTATGATTCAAGATAAAACACTTGCTTCCAAATGGATGAAAATAGGATATGTTAGGTTTTCTTCCATTCCAATTATCATAAGGTGTCTTCAGCATCTTCTTGTTTACTGAGGTTCTGTTTTGTGTATAGCATGCTGTATTAACTACTTCAGCCCAATATCTTTCAGGTAGCAATGCTTCACAAATCATAGTCCTTCCTGCTTCTTTCAAAGTTCTGTTTCTCCTTTCAACAACCCCATTTTGCTGAGGTGTACCAGCAGCAGCAAGTTGATGTAGTACACCATTCTGTTCACAATATTCTCTTATAACTTTATTGAGAAATTCAGTACCCTTGTCTGATCTGATTTTTATTACTGTCAAAATTTTCTCATTTTGCAATCTCTTCAAAAGTTCAGGCATCTTTTGAAGTGTTTCACTTTTCTTGTTCATAAATACCACCCAAGTGTACCTTGAATAATTGTTGGGGAGATTTTGCATCATTAAAACAAAAGAAAATTTATAAACCTATACTACCATGCAAAACTACCTCCTAACCGGCCGAATACCGGGTAGTTGCTAGTAAAGTTGGATAAGTACGGGTATCGATCCTCAGGGAAAAGGGATGTTGAATCTAATCTAATTAATCTCCTAAATTGTTACTTAGGAAAACGAATAAACGAAAGAACAAATAAATCAACTACAATAAATCTAACCTATAACAAATAATAAAAACATAAACTAAAGATACATGGGATCAAAACGATTGCACAAACCAAGTGATTTCAATCCTAGTTCATCTCATGAGTTTAATTCAAATTGTGGTTTCACCTTTACACGAGACACAAACCCTTAATTCCTTAGTGAATCTATTTCTCAAGCTATGAATTCCTAAGTCCTTAGTGAATTCAATTATCGATCTCTCCTCTTCCGAATGTTGAGATCGATTTTCCATACAAAACGAAGGTGTAGATTCAAGTTAACTTCCGTATTTTAGAATCTAACAACCTAGATAATTAATCGATTAACTTGTCATCATTAATGATTAAAGATCCTATCTTTCTATGGTGATCTAACGTTACTCAACTTCCGTATGTTGTAACTATCAATCGCAAACCAATCTCTCGATAAAGTTCACACATAGCATCATGATCAAAGAAAGATACAAAATAAATCAAAGATCATAAAAATAAAAAGGATTGAATAAATTAAATAAATAAACTCACGTAGTTTGGTACATGATTGAATCCATGAATCGAAAACAGAAGAAAAACGACATCCTAATCTAACCCGGATCACCCGAGCACAAGGCTCGGGTGACCGGCCTTGAAGCTCTCAAGTTGCCGCCCTGCTGCTGTGATTTGCGGCTGGATAATAATTGTTTGGTATTTTTTTTTTGGATAATGATTTAGGGTTGCAAGCAACTATTTAAATAGATGTTGTATGTCGGCTACTTGAGTCGGCTGGGAGAATTATTTAGGAATGAAACTTCTAAAATTCATATCTTGAATTGTAGACCTCCAAAAATTATGATCCGAATGTCATAAAAAAGCTCTCGGAAAACTCTACAACTTTCATTAAGGACTTTTCTTCAGAAAACGCCTTTTTGACTAGCCCGTCGTATTACGAGTCGTTTTCGGGATTTTCCCAAGCTTTCTTTCATCTTCATCCTCTTGTATCTCTTTCTTTCCACTTCAATCTTCAATCAAACATCTTTTAGACCTCTTTCATTCCACATTTGTGCACCTAAAAGATGACAAAACCGAGCAAAACGTAAAACCATACAAAATAGATAATAAAACCACGATATTTACTCGATTTTGCATTTTAACTATTCAAAACGTCATTTGCTCAATTAATCGATTATAAGCTCGAATTCTACGAAAAACATCCATATATGGGGAATATTGATATAAAATATATCCTTATAAAACACTACAAATTGACCCTAACAACTCCCCACACTTATCTTT
Organism: Gentiana macrophylla; assembly: GCA_026214975.1. Taxonomy (NCBI): domain Eukaryota; kingdom Viridiplantae; phylum Streptophyta; class Magnoliopsida; order Gentianales; family Gentianaceae; genus Gentiana; species Gentiana macrophylla. The sequence goes on along the minus strand of JAOBSW010000055.1, from coordinate 28,142 downwards.
TGCTCGTCCCGAGCAAAACAAAACAAAGTCAAGCTCGAGACAAATAAACATCCATACAAATATGAAGTATATTCAATAACTTAGAAGTTCACCCGTGTAGTGTGTGCATGGCCATAATAAACTTCCACTAAGTTCCACAATTTGAAAGTTATTCAAACCAAAACTAGCCCGGTTTCCCATCTAAGTTAGAAATATTCAAAAATTATAACAGGCACTTTACAAAACATACATATCCCAAAAGAAATAGTAGAGAATATCTAAAACATTTCCGATGACACGAGAGGATAATCCCTACAACATATCCTTCAGTTTATCACTGGGTATAAGATTAACGATAACTAAGTCCTTACTTATTCATAATAATATATTTCAATATTTTCACTTTTTCACACTTTTCTAACACACATCGAGAATAAGCTTTTGCCTCATAGCGTAATAGGACATTTCAAGATAATCCCTACCTTACTCCAATCATAAGGCAACTATAAACTAACCGTCGTGAGCTTTTGGTCATCATAGTGGAATAGGACATACGTGGTACACCTACCTCACCCAAATCATAAACCGACTTCCGACTCACACAATTACAATTATGTTTACTTAGAGATTTACAATTTGGCGAGTGGAAAGATTATTTTCTTGTAGCACAGACTACCAGAGCATAACACCTCAAGTAAACAATTTATTACTATTGAAAAGACTTAATCACGTTTCACTTATCACATTCAAACTTACAGATATTCACGATATGTCATACTTTAATCCTAGAATACAAACTACTAAACTTTTCAAGAATTGTACATAAGCAAAGAAACATGCTATAATCATAAAAATCTCCAACTAAAATGGGGTAGGCTTTCAACATTTAGCTCATCATTTACTATGGCATGTGAAAAGAGTGTCGGGTGAAACAACTAAAATTACTAAATATACGAATATAGCAAAAATGATATAAACTCAAGCAAAGATATGCCTTTGTCTACTCGGGACTTAACAAAAATTTGAAAATTAAGCACTTTTCATAGAAATACTAAAAATATGAGCAAACGAAAGTAGATACATAAATCATCTATCCTCCCCACACTTAGATTGCAACTTGTCCTCAAGTTATACGTAAATAATAAATTAGAGAACTTAGTGATTGGATCTCGGCAGTGCGGAGGAACCAACAAGAACCGGGATTGCTTGCATAGCTCAAGAGACTGTGGAGCATCACAGACAACCGAATACATCGTGAAAGTGCACAATAGCTATCAAAAATATCCTGCAGACTTGATCGATTGCAAAAGAGTCTTGGGGAAAAAGAAAAGATTACATATATAAAGCACATGGAAAAGGAGATATAGAGATATTTCAAATTTAAGCTCATATAACGATGAAATACATATACATGAAATATTACAAAGTAGTAGGCTAGGTGCAACTACATGAAAATATACTACAATGCAGCCTACATGATATGCAATCCTAAAAATAAAATAAATACAAATAAATTACGAGCTCAGTGAGCAAGTTGACCCACGACAACTCTACAAAGGACTACGGCCTATGCGAAACTAAAAATAAAGAAAACGAGGTAGTATTACGGAAACCGACAGTTAACTACGCTCAAGAAAAATAAAAGAAAAATAGAAAAACAATGCAACTAGATGACATGCAACTAAATGATATGCATTTGAATGATATGCAAAAATAAAAGAAAATAAAAGAAAGAAAACTAGCCCACTCATTTGCAACATGACATGTATATAATAAACGTCTCACCGAGATAATGACAGTTACGATAAGCGATGATCTCGTTTCATTACATGCAGTGTATACGCGCCTTAAGACTCGTCAAAGGTGATAGCATTATGGAAAACCAACAGTTAGCTATACTAAACAGATATAACTCATAAGCCCAAGATGGTAGCATTACGGAAACCGACAGTAGCTACCCATATGAGTTACATAAACATCAAGGAAACACATAAGTCTCAAGGCTCACAAGATTCATCATAACGATATGTAGCACACGGAAACCGACATTAGCTACTAATTAACACGAAGACCAGTTATAGCATACGAGAACCGACAGTAACTATAACTTGCATAGATGAATCATGCATATAAAAAAATTAATCAGTTATTCAACATGGATTCATAGATGGAAAGGTGTAAACATGCAAGTTCAGATCATCTACGTAAAAACAATTAGCCACAGAAGCTCAAATTAAAGTATCCATATCAAATAAAGCATTAAAAATCAAATTGAGAAGAATTGTTAGAACCTGGACTGCATTCCGGACGAACGTTCAAAGGAAATCTCAGCACTGGACGGGCGTTCCACTTTTCAGACGCTCGTCTGCCTTGAAAACCGACCGGACGGGCGTTTAGAATTACAGACGCCCGTCTGATTCTTTAAATCAGAGCAGGATTGAAAATTCTGGAACGGACGACAATTTGAGCCACTTTTGTAATTTCAGTTACAATTATAATTCGAGAAATGCTTTTGCCGAGGATTGAAACAAATGCTTGCTAGTTGTAGTTTCCTGACAATGATTTTATGTAACTTGGTGAGATAATTATAGCATGTTTTACTGATTTGAGATAGTATTCATTTCATACGCACGAAGGCCTTTGATGTTGAAGCAAAAATTTTGAACTGTATCCTTTCATTATTTTAGTGATTTATCTTAGAGAGATTTGTTCTTAATAGTAACAGTGAAGTAACACCTAAGTTCAGAACGTGCACTGTGAATATCGGAAAGTTTGAATGTGATAAGTGAAACGTAAATAATGTTTTTGAAAAAAAGAAGTTGAGAAATATATATAAGTAAAGGGGTGTGTCGGAAGCTGGTTAATGATTGGAGTGCGGTAGGGCATTATCTCGAAATGTCCTATTCCCCTATGATGACCAAAAGCTCACGACAGTCAGGAAAAGCTACCTTATGATTTGAGTAAGGTAGGGTGTTATCCCGAAACATCCTATTCTACTATGACGGGTAAGAGCTCATTCTGATGTGCGTCAAAGAAGGAAAAAGAAAGTGAAAAAACTTAAAGACTTTGTTATCGTTGAACTTATACCCAGTAGAAACCGAATGATATGCTGTAGGGATTATCCTACTGAGTGCGCGGGAAGACTTTGTGTGGAACGATTACTGCCTACACCTAGGATAGTCATTAAAATTATTTGAGAGGATACTTGTTTGAGAGGATTGTGAAGACTGAAAAGGGCTTGTCACACACACACAGAATCTATCTCTATGTTGGTATCACTTGCTATAGTTGTTGTATCTTTTGTTACGTGAGCCAGGAATCTATGTGGATTACATGTATAGTGAGCGGTTTTGATTATTTTGTTCGGACGAACAAAAAGCTAAGTGTGGGGAGTTGTTTAGGTAAATTTTACTATATTTTCGGCTTAATCACTAAACAATTTACCTTATTTTTAAGGGAAATAAATGAGAAAAGCGTGTTTTAACCGTTAAATTCCTATAATGGTTATTGAGGGGTTATAATTTAATTATGGGGAAATATTGAGTTTAAATGTATTTTTGTTACACATTTTTATTATTATTATTATTCGATGACTTGGTGTAACAACAATCTTGCAGAAAATTAAAAGATATGCATGGGGATATCATTAATGGAGAAGATTTATCTCATTCAATCAAGTGATTTCAAAATAAAGAAGAAAATCGTAGTATTGAAGAGAGGATAAATCAGATCAGATCGAAAGAGTGAAGTGGGGAACACGGTATACGAAGCAGCAGTGTGAAAACGCGTAATTAGGTAGGCTCGGTCGACCGAGCCATGCTATTCGGTCGACCGAGTGTCTTAAGTCGGTTGACCGAGCCCCAAAGCTGAAAAATCGACGCGTTTTTCTAGATCCTTCCTTATGTCGGCCGAAACTCCTATATAAGCAGCACCATTCGAACAGAGAAAAATACACAGAATTTTACACACAGAAAAAGCACCACGCCACACAAAAATATGAGTTTCTTTCTTTCAATCTTGCTTGGGAGTTCGAAGATGATTGTTGGCTAAGCAATTCGCGGTGGGACAACGGAGGAAACCAATCAACAACCACACCAACTAGAGGACTTTTAGCTACATCTTTAGTGAGTTAAATTTATGATTTTTCGTCAATTAGAATTTGTTTTGTATTGTTTATGTTTTATTCGAATCAAGAGATCGATGAAACCATCTTTTATGCTTTGAATTTATATGAAAATATTGTTCAAAGTTGTGATCTTTTCAATTGATGCACTTAATTATAATTCGAGAGATCGTTTATAATTATTTGAGTAAGAGTATTAGAAATAATCTCGTGATCGTGTTTTGCATGTCGTTTTGTTTTACTTGAAAAAGAAAACGAAACCCTAGAATTCGCTTAGAGAAATTTAATCGAATTCGTGATTGATCGTTACTAAAAATTATATCTTTAGCTTGCCGTCTAGTTGGGGTTGGGTTGGTTGATCGGTGGATTCCCGTTGCCTTGCCGTTGTTTTAATTACTTGATAAATCGAATCATTAGTATAAATATAGCATGATAACAATTTAGACACCTGTTGTTCGGGGTCAAATTATAGTGTTTTTACTGATATATTTTACATCAGTTTCCCCCGTATATGGATGTTTTTCATAGAAATCGAGCTTATAATCGATTAATTGAGTAAATAGTGTTTTTAATAGGTTAATTGCAAAATGTAACGATTTATGTGCTTAAATTGTGATTTTATGTTATTTTGGGATTGTGTTACGCTTTGGTATATTTTCCTATGTTATAGATACATATTTTGGCATGCAAGAGGATTAAATGATGAGGTTTTGCATGGAAGAGAAGTGAAATGGAAGGAAGATGGAGATAAAGCTTGGAATGAAGCTTTCAAGCAGCCGAACTTCCGATGCAGTTCTTGATATGATATACACTGATGTGACTCTCGACCTCAAGAGAAGATTTGTAGGGCTTGAAGAGAGGATTCTACAGGATTTTGAATCACTTCATTCCGAATTATGAGGCCCGAGATATGAGCGTTACAAGTTTGGATGCTGTTGCTGAAACTATTTGGAAAATGTCGTAATATACTCGTAATACGACGGGCTAATCAAAAAGGTGTTTTCTGAAGAAAAGTCCTTAATGAAAGTTGTAGAGTTTTCCGAGAGCTTAATTATGACATTCGGATCATAATTTTTGGAGGTCTACAACTCAAGATATGAATTTTAGAAGTTTGAGTTCGGTTCAAAGCCAAACCAAGCGGCGTCAATCCGCCCGACTTAAGCAAAATTAATCTTAAAATCTATTTAAACAGCCGCAGGGAAACCCTAATTATATATCATTTTTTCTCATACTCAAAGAGAGCACATCAGCCGCAGCTTGAAGCTTTCAAGGCGGTCACCCGAGCCTTGTGCTCGGGTGATCCGGATTAGATTAGATGTAGTTTTTTCTTCCGTTTTCGACTCATGGATCCAACAATTGTACCAACCATGTGAGTTTGATTTTCCAATTTATTCAATCCCTAGTTTATTTTCATGAGTTTTAATTTATTTTGTATCGTTCTATGATTTTGATGCTATGATGTGAATTAGATCGAGAGATCGATTTGTATTGATACGTTTACAACATACGGAAGTTGCGTAGACTAGATCACCATAGAAAGATAGGATCTTTAATCATTAATTATGTGACAAATTAATTGGTTAGATTTCTAGGTTGTTAGGTTCTAAAATACGGAAGTTAACTTGAATCTAAACCTTAGTTTTGTATGGAAAATCGTTCTCAACATTCGGAAGAGGAGAGATCGATAATTGAATTCACTAAGGAATTAGGAATTCATAGCTTGAGAAATTAGATCCACTAAGGAATTAGGGGTTTATATCTCGTGATAAGGTGAAACCACAACTTGAATTAGAATCATGAATTGAACTAGGATTGAGATCACGTAGGATAAGAAAACAACCACACCAGTCTCTCCTCATGAATTGAACTAGGATTAACGGCGCCACTTTTGTTGGAGAGATTTTGCATCATTAAAACAAAAGAAAATTTATAAAACCTATACTACCATGCAAAACTACCTCCTAACCGGCCGAATACCGGGTAGTTGCTAGTAAAGCGAGAAAAGTGGCGCCGTTGCCGGGGAATCGGTGTTTTGTTGAATCTAATTGAATTAATTTTTCTATTTCGTTACGTGTTTTTTGTTTTTGTTTTTCAATAAAATTAGCGTTGAATAAATTGAGGTTTTTTTTTTGCCGTGTTTCGATAACCGTTGGGTTAAGAATGTGCAAAAGTTTTTTTACTCGATTTATGACACGTGAATTACATGTTTGTGTTATCTAATCGACCTCTCGTGCTTTAATGTGATAAGGCTTTCTGATGATTTTGTTTAGGATAATTAGGGTTTCGTGTTTTTCCTGCTTTGTTTTATTGCAAATTCGATGATCGAACGAGCGTTCACGTAAGTGAACGCCCGTCCATACTCTCTTAACATGCAGTAAACGAGCGTCTGGTTTGTTTGGGCGCTCGTCCGTTCCAAAACGTGTCGGCTGTTTCATTTTCAAGAACCAGGCGGGCGTCCATATATCTAAACGCCCGTCCGTCCCGCATAATTTTTAAACGCACGCGTTGCATTAGTGAACGCCACCCAGGTTCCTGAATTGTTCTTAATTTGATTTTTAATGCTTTATTTAACATGGTTACTTTAATACGAGCTTACGTGGCTATTTATTTTTACGTAGATGTTACGAACTTGCATGTTTACATCTTTCCATCTATGAATCCATGTTAAATAATTGATTAATTTTTATATACATGATTCATCTGCAAGTTATAGTATTTGCCGGTTCTCGTAAGCTATAACTCGGTCTTAGTGTTATTTAGTAGCTAATGTCGGTTTCCGTATGCTACATACATACCGTGATGAATCTTGTGAGCTTTGAGACTTATGTGCTTCCTTGTTGTTTATGTAACTCATATGGGTAGCTACCGTCCGGTTTTCCGTATGCTACCATATTTGGCTTATGAGTTATATCTGCTTAGTATAGCTAATGTTGGTTTTCCATAATGCTATCACTTTCAACGAGTCTTAAAGCGCGCCGCTTACACTGCGCATGTAATGGACAGAATCGCCGTTTATCGTAACTTTCATTATTTGGTGACGCGTTTATTATATATGTCATGTTGCAAATGAGTGGGCTAGTTTTCTTTCTTTTATTTTCTTTTATTTTTGCATATCATATAGATGCATATCATTTAGTTGCATATCATCTAGTTGCATTGTTTTGCTATTTTTCTTTTATTTTTCTTGAGTGTAGTTAACTGTCGGTTTCCGTAATACTACCTCTTTTTTTTTATTTTATTTTATTTCTAGGATTTTTCATGTAGTTGGCATTGTATTGCATTTTCATGTAGTTGCACCTAGCCTACGAGTTTGGACACATATTTTCATGTATATGTGTCCATCTTTATGTGAGCATAATTTGAATATCTCTATAAATTCTTTTCCTTATGTGCTTTATTTGTATAAGTCTAATCTTTTCCCCGTAGACTCTTTTTGCACTGATCAAGTCTGCAGGATACTTTCGTCATAGCTATTGTGCACTTTCACGATGTATTCAGTTGTCCTGTGATGCTCCACAGTCTACTGAGCTATGCAGCAGTTTTGGGTTTCTAAGGGTTTTTCTGGAATTGCAAGCATCCAATCAGCTAAGTTATCTAATTTATTATTTCTGCACAACTTGAGGACATGTTGTAATTTAAGTGTGGGGGAGGGGATAGATAATTTATGTATCTACTTTCGTTTGCTCATATTTTTAGTATTTCTATGAAAAGTGCTTAATTTTCAAATTTTTTGTTTTGTCCCGAGTAGACAAAGGCATATCTTTGCTTGAGTTTATATCATTTTTGCTATATTCTGTATATTTAGTAATTTTAGTTGTTTCACCGGACACTCTTTTTCACATGCCATAGTAAATGATGAGCTAAATGTTGAAAGCCTACCCCATTTTAGTTGGAGATTTTTGATGATTATAGCATGTTTCTTTGCTTATGTACAATTCTTGAAAAGTTTAGTAGTTTGTATTCTAGGATTAAAGTATGACATCTTGTGAATATCTCAGAAGTTTGAATGTGATAAGTGAAACGTGATTAAGTCTTTGCAATAGTAATAAATTGTTTACTTGAGGTGTTATGCTCATGGTGGTCTGCAGGCTACTAGAAAATAATCTTTTCCACCGCCAAATGTAAATCTCTAAGTAAACATAATTGTAATTGTGTGTGTGTCGAAGTCGGTTTATGATTTGGGTGAGGTAGGGTGTACCACGTATGTCCTATTCCACTATGATGACCAAAGCTCACGGCTGATCAGTTTATAGTCGCCTTATGATTGGAGTAAGGTAGGGGATTATCTTGAAATGTCCTATTCTGCTATGAGGGCAAAAGCTTATTCTGATGTGTGTTAGAAAAGTGTGAAAAAAGTGAAAATATTGAAATATATTATTATGAATAAGTAAGGACTTAGTTATCGTTAATCTTATACCAAGTATAAACTGAAGGATATGTTGTAGGATTATCCTCTGAGTCATCGAAATGTTTTAGATATTCTCTACTATTTCTTTTTGGGATATGTATGTTTTGTAAAGTGCTCATTATAATTTTTGAATATTTCTAACTTAGATGGGAAACCGGGCTAGTTTTGGTTTGAATAACTTTCAAATTGTGGAACTTAGTGGAAGTTTATTATGGCCATGCACACACTACACGGGTGAACTTCTAAGTTATTGAATATACTTCATATTTGTATGGATGTTTATTTGTCTCGAGCTTGACTTTGTTTTGTTTTGCTCGGGACGAGCAAAAGATAAGTGTGGGGGAGTTGTTAAGGGTCAATTTGTAGTGTTTTATAAGGATATATTTTATATCAATATTCCCCATATATGGATGTTTTTCGTAGAATTCGAGCTTATAATCGATTAATTGAGCAAATGACGTTTTGAATAGTTAAAATGCAAAATCGAGTAAATATCGTGGTTTTATTATCTATTTTGTATGGTTTTACGTTTTGCTCGGTTTTGTCATCTTTTAGGTGCACAAATGTGGAATGGAAGAGGTCTAAAAGATGTTCAAATGATGATTTGCATGGAAGGAAAGAGATGGAGATAAAGCTTGGAATGAAGCTTTCAAGCAGCCGAACTTCCGATGGAGTTCTTGATATGATATACACTGATTTGACTCTCGACCTCAAGAGAAGATTTGTAGGGCTTGAGAAACGGATTCACTAAGGAATTAGGGGTTTGTGTCTCGTGTAAAGGTGAAACCACAATTTGAATTAAAATCATGAGATGAACTAGGATTGAAATCACTTGGTTTGTGCACTGTTTGATCCCATGTATCCTTAGTTTAGGTTTTTATTATTTGTTCTAGCTTAGATTTATTTTAGTTGTTCTTTGAGTTTTTATGTTTAATCTTTCGTTTATTTGTTTTCTTGAGTAACAATTGAGAGGATTAATAAAACTAGATTCAACATCCCAATTCCCTGTGGATCGACCCCTTACTTATCTCGCTTTACTAGCAACTACCCGGTATTCGGCCGGTTAGGAGGTAGTTTTGCATGGTAGTATAGGTTTTATAAATTTTCTTTTGTTTTAATGATGCAAGCATTTGTTTTAAAATTTTCTATGATCCTTTTCTTCATGTGCTTTATATATGCAATCTTTTCTTTTTCCCCGGCAACGGCGCCACTTTTGTTGCGGAGATTTTGCATCATAAAAACAAAAGAAAATTTATAAACCTATACTACCATGCAAAACTACCTCCCTAACCGGCCGAATACCGGTAGTTGCTAGTAAAGTTGGATAAGTACGGGTATCGATCCTCAGTGGAATTGGGATGTTGACTCTAATTTCACTAATTCCTTTCAATTGTTACTCAAGGAAACGAATAAACGAAAAGCAAACATAAAAACGTAAAGAACAATGAGAATAAATCTAACCTAGGAAAACAAAATAAAACAATCTAAACTAAAAAGACATGGGATCAAACAAAGCACAAACCTACGTGATCTCAATCCTAGTTCAATTCATGATTCTAATTCAAGTTGTGGTTTCACCTTATCACGAGATACAAACCCCTAATTCCTTAGTGAATCCGTTTCTCAAGCTATGAATTCCTAATTCCTTAGTGAATTCAATTATCGATCTCTCCTCTTCCGAATGTTGAGACCAATATTCCATACAAAACGAAGGTGTAGATTCAGGTTAACTATCGTATTTTAGAATCTAACAACCTAGATAATTAATCGATTAATTTGTCACGAATTAACGATTAAAGATCTTATCTTTCTATGGTGATCTAGCTTACTCAACTTCCGTATGTTGTAAACGTATCAATAGCAAACTGATCTCTCGATCTAATTCACATCATAGCATCAAAATCATAGAACGATACAAAATAAATTAAAGCTCATGAAAATAAACTAGAGATTGAATAAATTGGAAAATCAAACTCACATGGTTGGTACAATTGTTGGATCCATGAGTCGAAAACGGAAGAAAAAACTACATCTAATCTAACCCGGATCACCCGAGCACAAGGCTCGGGTGACCGGCCTTGAAAGCTTCAAAGCTGCGGCTGATGTGCTCTCTTTGAGTATGAGAAAAAATGATATATAATTAGGGTTTCCCTGCGGCTGTTTAAATAGATTTTAAGGTCGGCTGCTTAAGTCGGCGGATTGGACGCTCGTTTGGCTTCTTGAACTGAACTCAAACTTCTAAAATTCATATCTTGAGTTGTAGACCTCCAAAAATTATGATCCGAATGTCATAATTAAGCTCTTGGAAAACTCTACAACTTTCATTAAGGAATCTTCTTCAGAAAACGCCTTTTTGACTAGCCCGTCGTATTACGAGTCGTTTTCGGGATTTTCCACTCACCCAAATTGATTAGCCACTTGACCACCATTTGAGTTGTAGAAGTCCGATTGACGTAATTCAAAGTGCGTTGGAAAGCTCTTTCAAATATCTACAATTTTCATAAAGAAGTCCTCCCCTGAAAATGCCTCTAAGCTGGGTCAAATCTCCGTCGAAAATATGTAACGATTTAAGTACTTAGGAAAATTTGCTCCGTTGAACTCGTAAACTTGTGGCATCTTCTTCTAACCCTCTAAACACCTCAAATTCGACTTTAGCCTCTTCCAAGTCAAAGATATGTACCTACACACATCGAAAAACATACCAAAACGTAACACGATTCCAAAACAACATAAAATCACCAAATAAGCATATAAATCGATACGTTTTCATATTTAACTATTAAAAACACCATTTACTCAATATTTCAATATAAAGCTCGAATTCTATGAAAATCATACGAATGTAGGGGAAATTGATATAAAAAAATATCTATAAAAATCACTATAAATCAGCCCTTAACAACACCCCCACACTTAAACTTTTGCTCGTCCCGAGCAAAACAAAACAAGAACATACTATCAAGAATCCACATAACCCGACACGAGATATAGTCAAAATCATGACAAGCTAGTATTCAAAGAAATCGACCTCACTCGGTGATGTGTGTGCGTAAACCTACTAAACTTCCACCGATCCTCTCTTGATATAATACATCAAGCACTAACAGCTTATCCGGTCAACTAAACGAAAACTTCATTCTATCTACAAAGACTTACCTAACAAAACTAATTACCAAGAACATAGTAACTAACTCACAACTAAATTCCTTTACTTAGTACCAAGAAAATACCTTTCGGTCTCTACTGGTTTAGATCAACTTGACTTAGAATTCCAAAAAGCGTATATTTTATATTTCCTATCGTCGCGTCTCAAAAGTATAACACACTCCCTACATTAGAGGCAATCACCCCGAGATCACTCAATCCCTTATCATCCAAGGTAAACCACACTCCCAATTGGGGCGATATCCAAATGGACTCGAGGTGATAGATATAAACAAAATTCCATAAAGAAATTTTATTCATTTATTATTTATAGATATATATATTTTTATATTTTTCAAACTCTTTGAAACTCTCGGTCAAATATATTTCTAACACATTCAAGACTCTCAAAGTTCTCAAGAACACTAAGGTACTGAGATTCTAACTGTGAGTATAGCACAAGTTCTTAACTTTCATTAATGCTAAATAAGTGTTATCTCAGATCAAGAATTAACTTTCCTTTAACTAACCGAAACTATTCTATATTTGGCTCTTCATCTAATAGGTTCGTGAAATGAAGTTCAAGTGAGTATCGACTTACTAAATCTATTCTTAGAACATGATATGACTCATGATAACAACTAACGGTGCCGAGATTATAAAACTAGCATGCCAAAGGAAATGTTACTCGGTGGAAATCGCTCCCCGGCAACGGCGCCACTTTTGTTGGAGAGATTTTGCATCATTAAAACAAAAGAAAATTTATAAACCTATACTACCATGCAAAACTACCTCCTAACCGGCCGAATACCGGGTAGTTGCTAGCAAAGTTGGATAAGCACGGTATCGATCCTCGTGAAAAGGGATGTTGAATCTAATTTCACTAATTCCTCTTTATTAAAACAAATAACTAATCCTAATCTAAACGGAAAATAAATCGACAGAGGATTGTTAATCCAAAGCCAGGAAAATATAAAAGCAATAAAACGATAAACTAAATCTAGGAAAAACAATAAAACAATCTAAACTAAACTAACGATACATGGGCTCAAACAATGTACAAACTAAGTGATCTCAATCCTAGTTATTCTCATGATTTCAATTCAAATTGTGGTTTAACCTTGACTCGAGATCCAAATTCCTAATTCCTTAGTGAATCCGTTTCTCAGCTATGAATTCCTAAGTCCTTAGTGAATTCAATTATCGATCTCTCCTCTTTCGAATGTTGAGATCGATTTTCCATACAAAACGAAGGTGTAGATTCAAGTTAACTTCCGTATTTTAGAATCTAACAACCTAGATAATTAATCTATTAACTTGTCATCATTAATGATTAAAGATCCTATCTTTCTATGGTGATCTAACGTTACTCAACTTCCGTATGTTGTAACTATCAATCGCAAACCAATCTCTCGATAAAGTTCACACATAGCATCATGATCAAAGAAAGATACAAAATAAATCAAAGATCATAAAAATAAAAAGGATTGAATAAATTAAATAAATAAACTCACGTAGTTTGGTACATGATTGAATCCATGAATCGAAAACAGAAGAAAACGACATCCTAATCTAACCGGATCACCCGAGCACAAGGCTCGGGTGACCGCCTCAAGTTCTCAAGTTGCCGCCTATTTGCTGTGATTTGCGGCTGGATAATAATTGTTTGGTATTTTTTTCTCGGATAATGATTTAGGGTTGCAAGCGACTATTTAAATAGATGCCGTATGTCGGCTACTTGAGTCGGCCGGGAGAATTATTTAGGAATGAAACTTCTAAAATTCATATCTTGAATTGTAGACCTCAAAAATTATGATCCGAATGTCATAAAAAGCTCTCGGAAAACTCTACAACTTTCATTAAGGACTCTTCTTCGTAAAACGCCTTTTGACTAGCCCGTCAGATTCACGAGTCGTTTTGGGATTTTCCCAAGCTTTATTCATCTTCATCCTCTTGTATCTCTTTCTTTCCACTTTAATCTTCAATCAAACATCATTTAGACCTCTTTCATTCCACATTTGTACACCTAAAAGATGACAAAACCGAGCAAAACGTAAAACCATACAAAATAGATAATAAAACCACGATATTTACTCGATTTTGCATTTTAACTATTCAAAACGTCATTTGCTCAATTAATCGATTATAAGCTCGAATTCTACGAAAAACATCCATATATGGGGAATATTGATATAAAATATATCCTTATAAAACACTACAAATTGACCCTTAACAATAATCATCCACAACCACTAAGGTGTATTTCTTTCCTGTAACACTTGTTGGTGTAACTGGTCCAAATAGATCCATATGCATCAGCTCCAAGACTCTATTAGTTGATTGCTTAGTCTTTGATTTGAAGCTTGACTTTGTCTGTTTACCTTGCTGACATGCATCACATATAGTATCCTTTTTGAATGTGATCTCAGGTAAACCAATCACCAGTTTCTTCTTCACCAACTGATTGATGTCATCAAAATTCAGATGATTCAGCTTCTTATGCCATAACCAATTAAGTTCTAACTTGGTATGCATGTCAGACAAGTTTCTGGAACTCCAGTAGACCAATCCACAACATACATGTTTTGTTGTCTTCTACCAGCCAATACAACTTGATCACCTCTTTCACTAATGACAGTACAAGTGTTTTTGTCAAAAGTGACCTTGTATCCTATGTCACAGAATTGTCCAAAGCTCAAAAAGTTGTAGTCCAGTCCTTCCACATATGCAACATTCCTGATTGTTAGTCCATTCCTCACAAGTGTGCCATATCCTCTTGTGTATCCAGTGTATTCTTGTTGCCAAAATTCACCATTGGACCATCTTTTGCCACAAAATTTGTGAGATAAAGCTTATTCTTTGTCATATGTCCGAACATCCACTTCACAAAGTACCGGACATCCTACAAAACAAAGTTAATGCATTTTAGGTACCCAAAACTGTTTGGGTCCATAATGGTCAGTGGTAAGCATGACCCCTGGCATGTTTCCATAAGGTCTTCTTCTAAAAGTGTCATACTTTGGTTCATACATGTATTCTACACATCCATATGGTCTAACAAGTGGTTGTGTAGGAATCACATATGTTTTCTGGCCTTTTGGTATGTAATGATGTTTGAAGTGATTTTTGTTGTTAGAAGCATTAGCATAACCATTGGATTGTCAGTCATGGTAGAATAAACTTGAATATAGTAGTCTGGCCGAGGTCCTGGCTGAGTCTTGTATAAGTCCTATGTTTGAGTCCTCTGCTGATTCCATTGCTTAGGTTTTACCCTAGCGGCATGGTTATACTTATTTGTTTCTAGCAAGAGTGCAGAATATTCCAATCATCATCAAGAGGAAAACAGTCTACCTTTCCCGAGATAAGTATCCCTAGAATGATTAATATTTTTGGGTTTAGGATTCTTATCCTTGGAATATTTCTGGTTTTTCCTTTTTTTTGGTCCAGCAGACTTGGTAGCATGTCTACTATCAGTAGGTCTAGAAGGCACATCAGTCCTATTTTTGGATTTATTCTTTTTATTAGGAGCTGTTGACTTCTTTGACATCTGATTTTGCTTCTTTGAAGCGTTCTCAGTAGGCTTCACTGTCTCAACAACCCTTTTGAGAGTTGGATCTTGTGCAGGCACACAAACTTAGGACCACCTCGTACTAGGTTTAGTGACCTTACTGGATCCACTCTTATTGGATTGTTGAGTTCCAAATCCAAGCCCTGTTCTATCACCATAAGGCTTTCCAGATTTGAATGCAGTGGAGGAACAAGATGGTTCAAAGAGACTCGGAGCTCATCAATGTACAAAGCAGGCTTATGCTGATTCTGTCCAACATCTTTTTCTTTACCTTTGAGAATTCTTAATTCAGCATTTAATCTCTCAACTTTCAATTGAAGTGCTTCTTTTTCAGCCTTCACAATCTCATAACCAGATTGTATTATCCTTAGTTGATTAAGGATGGCATCCAAAGTTTCATCATTATCAGAATTTTTTGGATTTGAACCACAAGTTGATTCACAATCACTTCCAGCAGGAGTGTTTATGGATACAGAATTGTATACCTCCTCTGTTTCATCCATATTAGCCATCAAAGCATAATCTTCCATGTCAAAGAAACTTGGTCTTTGTATCATTAGAAATCACTAGTTTAACGCAGCGGAATTTAAAATTTGATTTCCTTTTCTAGATCGTTCTTCGCTTAATGCAATAAACACGTTAAGTAGTTTGACGGTTATACCTTAGATGATCTATAAGATCGTCGCTTTGACCGCCAACGGAGAGTAGTTCAATGCGCAAGCCGTCCACGCGTCCGGCCTCTATCGCTAATCCACACGAACCCCTTGCCGGAATCCTCCTTTGATTGCTATCAGAAAACTCCGGCTGCTAGACCGGACCGTTTCTTCCCTCACAAACTCACTATGGAAGGCTCTCTATTTTACACAAGAATTATGAACTCTTGCAATTATGATGTACAAAAGAGCTTGACACCCACTTCCTTTATATAAAGGAGGTGGTGCCCCATATGATGTGTGTAGGAGAAGAAAACCTTTTTCCAATAAAATAAGGAAAATCAACTAGATTGATTTATCTCTTTAATTATAATTTATTTTGCCAATATCTTATATTGATTACAATTATCTTATTACCATAAATCTATTTTTTCAAAATCAATTAATATCTTATATTAATATTATGGCAATCTTATTAATTAAGGTGCACAATCCAAGTGTATCTTACACACTCAAGAATGGCGCCCCATTAGTCAACTAATTGACTTCCGGAATATTCTTTAATTAATATAATTTGTATATAATTAATATCTTGTATTTAATTTATTCATAATAAATAAATACCACCATATTAATTTACCACTATAACCTTTATAGTCTAGAGATAAACTTTCCTTATTTGGTTATCAACTATAACCGCATTTTAATCTGACTCGATGTTCATATGTGTGTGACCCGATAGGCTTCCAAATATGTTGGCCGTAGACACAAAGTGCAATTTACTAAAATTCCCTTCACACCTAACGATCACGGGATAGCGTCTAGCAACACACCGTGACCCCCAATCATCGGAAGAGTCAAAAGCAATGACTACTACCTTTCATGTGAAGCAGTTACCGTGTAACTTACAATCCTATCGCTATAATAATATCCATACGATCGTATCTCGAGTGTCAATACATTAACGATCGTATCTTATAATCTGGATATCATGCTCTCTCGGAATAACACATTTACTCTTACTTTGCAAAGATTCTCGAGAGCTAGACATTCTTTATAAGAAGGCCATTTCGGATATTCGATCCCAATCATAGGATACACGATTCCCGGAAGACCAAACATGTATACTCCGCATGATTCAGTATCACACCCAATCACTACCGCATGATCGCCCCGTGGCTAGGGGAAACCTCAATAGTGTCAAAGCATGACAATCCACACCGTGATGCCATGAAGACTCCGGTCAAAAGGATAATTACACAACCGCCACATAGTGTGACACTTAATGTAAGTGGGTCAGTCTAACGTACGCATTCTCTAATACACGCCCACGTGCCCAAGTGTCCCTACACTTCGATAGACGAGATCTATCCTCATCTTCTAAAAGATAGAAGACATCCAATACGTGCTAGTCTCGATTATACTATCAATGTCCCATTTGATAATATGTAAGACTAGATACATTTAAGTACCAACCTTGTTATAGTGATTAGAGACCTCATCAACCATAATCACTATCATGGTTTCTCTATCACATATTGATACTAGGGACGTTACTATATATATACAACAAATAATATGAAGATAAACAATATATATAATAACATAAGTGCTTTTATTAATCATAATAAAGTTATTACATGAACTAAATAGATCAGAACGACCGACTTCGTCGGATCCGGTCCAACCCGATTGGGTTTAGGACACCTTTCCAACAATCTCCCACTTGGCCTAAAGCCAATCACCCATATGCCTAAGCCCATGCAAGTGAACATGTTTCTCATGCTTAGCTTGAGACAATGCCTTGGTTAACGGATCACTATGTTATCATCCGTGTGGACACTTCTCTCATCCTTACATCTCCTCTATCTACTATCTCTAATCAAGTGATAGCGCCAGAGCACATGTTTGGACTTCGATGAGACCTTGGTTCCTTTGATCGAGATATCGCCTCCATTATTATCGCAGATGATGAGGCAATGGACCTTCAATGGAGGGAACCACACCAAGTTCGAAGAATGAACTTCTTCATCCAAATCGCTTCTTCGCCGCCGCCTCGAGGCTGCTATGTATTCGGCTTCCGTTGTAGAGTCCGCAGAGTCTCCTCGCTTGGAACTCTTCCACTCACTACTCCGCCGTTAAGCGTAAAAACAAATCCAGACAGACTTAAAGTCATCCTTGTCGCTTTGGAAACCGCATCCGTGTAACCTCGTAATACTAAATCATCATTCCGAAAACCAGGAACATATCCCTAGTAACGCGCCTCAAGTACTTAAGGATATTCTTGACAACAATCCAGCTGACCATCACCTGATTGGTGATACCTACTAGTCATACTAAGAGGGTACGAGACATCTGGTCTTGTGCATAACATGGCATACATGATAGACCCGATTGCCGAAGCATAAGGGACCTTACTCATTTGTGCCCTTTCCTCCTCTGTCTTAGGACTCATTCCTTCGACGGTGTAGACCCATGTGACATGGGTAGCAATCCTTTCTTGATCGCTCCATGCCGAATCTCTTCAAAGATCTTGTCTATATAGTGGATTACATGCATGACCAAGCAACCTTTTAGATCTATCTCTATAGATCTTTATTCCTAGAATATAGGCTGCATCACCCAAGTCCTTCATTGAGAAGTTCTTGGATAACCAAGCTTTGACTGATTGTAACATAGGCACATCATTCCCTATGAGCAATATGTCATCTACATAAAGCACTAAGAACACAATGGCACTCCCACTAACCTTCTTGTAAACACAGGGCTCATCTTCGTTCTTGATGAAATCAAACTGTTTGATTATCTCATCAAAGCGAAGATTCCAACTCCGAGAAGCTTGCTTTAACCCATAAATGGATCTTTGCAGTTTACACACCATCCTGGCGTCATTGGTTGTGAAACCCTCAGGCTGTGTCATATACACTTCCTTAGAGCGAGTTCCCGTTAAGGAAAGCTTGCTTTCACATCCATCTCGCCAGATTTCATAATCATGGTATGCTGCAATAGCGAGCAAAATTCTAATGGATTTTAACATGGCAACAGGCGAAAAGGTTTCGTCATAGTCAACTCCTTGTCTTTGCTTATAACCTTTTGCCACCAACCTAGCCTTGTAGGTAGTCACGTTATCATTCCATGTCGGTCTTTCTCTTAAAGACCCATTTACACCCTATGGGAACTATTCCCTCAGTGGATCAACTAAGTTCCAAACTTGGTTGTCTTTCATGGATTCCATTTCGTAATTCATGGCTTCCACCATTTCTCTTTGTCATGCCTTAATAGCACTTCCTCATAAGTTCTAGGGTCCTCATCTTCCATGAGATACACGCCAAGATACCTTCAGTTCACGGCGCTCCATGGTGGATCTGCGAGGTGCTAGTGTGTCCATGGTAGAGGTGGCGCCACAATTGTATGTGGTGTCTCCTCTACTTCCATCAACGGACTGTTATCCGTAAGTGGTTCTCGAATTTCTTCAAGATCAATTTTACTCCTCTCGACCTATCCGAATAAACTCTTTCTCTGAAAGTGGCCGACCCCAGCAACAAACACCTTTGTTCCTCGGGATGGTAAAATTGGTATCCTCTAGTTTCTAGGATAACCCACAAATAGACATTTGTCGATCTAGCTTCTAATTTGTCGGGCATCATCCTCTTCACGTAAGTCGGACAACCCCAAGGTTTAAGATAGGCTAGACTCGGTTTCTCTTATGCCATACCTCGTATGGTGTGGATTCAACTGTCTTTGATGGAACTCGGTTCGTGTATAGGATGCGGTTTCAAGAGCATACCCCAAAACGATTTTGGAAGAATCACAGAGTAGCTCATCATGGATCGCACCATGTCTAACAAGGTGCGGTTCCTCCTCTCGACACGCCATTCATTTGTGGCATCCCGGAGGGGTCCATTCGTAGAATCCCATTCTACTTCAAATAATCTTGAAACTCTCCATCTAGGTATTCTCCGCCTCGATCGGATCGAAGTGTTTTGATTTCTTTACCTAGTTGTTTCTCCACTTCACTTCTGAACTCCTTGAACTTTTCAAAGGCTTCAGATTTATACTTCATTAAGTATATATAACCATATCGAGAATGGTCATCAGTGAATGTGATAAAATAAGAGTATCCTCCTTTTGCTTGAATTGACATTGGGCCACATACATTAGTATGTACGAGCTCAAGTAATTCATTGGATCTTATCCCTTTGCCATTAAAAGGTGACTTTGTCATCTTTCCAAGTAAACAAGCTTTGCATGTATCAAACGATTCGTAATCGAATTGATCCAACATTCCATTTTTATGGAGTTTGGAAATGCGATTCTTATTTATATGGCCAAGTCTACAATGCCATAAGTAGGATTCATTCAAGTCATTTGTTTTGGCTTTCTTGTTATTTATATTAAGTACGTCAACATTCATATCTAATATGTAGAGACCATTGCTAAGTATGCCAAGACCATAAAAGATTCCATCACGTGAAAAAGAACAACATTTATTCTCAAACGTAAAAGAAAATCCATCAACATCTAATGCGTAAATAGAAATAATGCTCTTCGTAAGAGCAGAACAAAATAACAGCTTATTGAGTTCTAGTACTAGCCCACTGGGCAATGAAAGAAAATAAACTCCTACGGCCGCAAAGCAACACTTGCTCCATTTCCGACGCGTGAGGTCCACCGTTGGTCCCAGAGAAGGGGTGAAACTATAGTCGAGAGGGGGGTGAATGACTATAGTGGAGTTTCAAAACTTTTCTTTTATTTAAAAGCTTTTGGCAAATGGATAAGTCCCTTCTTACTATGTTGTTTTCAAATCGCTTTAGACAATCACGTATATAAGTTATGATGTAGGCAAATTAAATGAATGTTGTAAAGTAAATTGCGAAAATTAAATTGACACAAGGCTTATAGTGGTTCAGGGTGGTGTAATCCCTTAATCCACTCTTCTCCGTGATGATCGGAGGAATTCACTATTGTTTTCACAGATACAATAGTATGATTGTCCTTGGCTTCCCAAGCTTCACAATCTTCAAGACTATCACTCCTTGATCGCAATGGCTTCATGATTCGGTCTTCCTTGCTGCTCCTCGAGATCAAAATCCTTCAACAAATATCACAGCTTTCAACTCCTTCTCGATTGCCTCCGATTCGATTTGCTTGATTTGATGTGAATGTGATTCACACACTTGGTTGATCAATCTCGCCAAGTATGACTTTGTAGCTCTGATATCTGAGTTGATCACTAGATGTTTCCTTGTAAGTTCAGAGAGAAGGCTTTTCAAATTGACAGAGTTTTCACTTGATTTTTCTTTTCTGTTCTTCTTTTTTTTTGTCTGTCAATGCCTTCTATTTATAGCCTTGAATAACCTTGATTTTGAAATTCCGTCCGTTGGCTATATTAATGAGGGAATAATCCTTGATTTTATTCTTGATTCCCCCTTACTTGCATTCTCCTTGATTTCAGTGATCGGATTCTTTCTTCAAACGTATAGCAGAAAATCCGTCCTTGATTGATCCTCTATTGATTGTGCATTTAATGCATGATCTTCTGAATCTTCAACGTATATTAAATCTGATCTGGTAAGTGTTACTTCGCTTTTAGAACGGTCGAGTGATCCTTCCGACTTAGCCGCTTTAGCTTTTCCTTCACCGCTTGCGTCTTTACTCACCCGAAAGTGAGTCTCGCTGCCGATTCAATGCTTTCTTCTTTGTTTCGCTTGAGGAGAATCTTTGTACTTCACCGATCTTTGATTGGGGTGAGATCAGTGTACACCATATGCGAATATTAATGTGCATCGCTTGTAGTATAACTTAGACTTGTCCAAGGTCATCACAGACTTCCTTGGTTACAAGTCAGACATTTAATGTCTGCATTGCTTCTCTGCTGGTGCTTGGCTGGCTTCACTCTGCCGAATATATGTTTTTTGCTTTGCCGTCCTACCAACTAGTACAATACTTGTCTGACTCAACTTATACAACATGTCAGACTCTAAGTAAAGACTTATACAAATAATTCTAACTTATTTCAGGCTTGCTATAACAGCTAGTATGGCCATCATCAAAACATAATAAAATGTTCCTAACATCCACCTCTCCTTTCCTCAGATTTCTAGTTCTTCTTAGTGCCTGCATATTCGTACAAATATGAGAACCACAACCAGTATCTAATACCCAGTGGTTAGACTTAGAAGAAGTAATGTTGATCTCAATCATAAATATACTGAAGTCGAAGCATCGTAATGCTTCTTCTTGGTACTCAAGAAGCCCTGCGCTTTCTCCTCCAATGTCCGGTCTCACCGCAATGGAAGCAAGCATCCTTGGATTTGTCTTTTGCTATCTTAGGCGTTGGCTTAGGTGCGACCTTCGCCTTCTTGGACTTTTTTCTCGGCTTTTGCCTTGCCCTTGCTTGAAGTGACCAAAGAACACTTGCTTTCCCTTCCCACATTGTCCTCGGCAGCTTTCAACATGTTCAATAACTCCGCAGGGAGCAATCTATCTTGTTCATGTGATAGTTCATCACGAATCTGCGAGAATGATTCAGTAGAGATTGCGAGTAATCAAGTCAATACTCAACTCGCTCCAACTTGTGGCCCAAATTCCCAAGCCTCTCTATGTACCCGATCATTTTAAGCACGTGCACCCCACAAAGCAGCCCCCGATCCCATCTTACAACTAAACAGGGCCTTCGAGACCTCGTGCCTCTCGGTCACGAGACCGAGAAGCATAAAGTTCCTTCAGTGGACCATGATAGAGTGGGCGCCCATAGACTCATGCTGCTTCGTAGTTCAGTGTCATAGAAGCAAGCATGATACATGTAGCATCGATCACCGTAATCGAGCGGTGCTTGTTGTACTTCTCGACGGCATCTGTAGTCGAACCTCGGGGCTTTTCCGGTAGGGCCTCGCCCAAGACATAGCCAATCTTCTCGTGTCTCAAAACGATTTTGAGGTTTCTTTCCCAATCGAGAAAATTAGTTTCGTCAAGCTTGTTTTCGATGATAAAACGAAGGTTCAATTTGTTTGACATTTTCTACAACAATAAATAAAGATGAGAATAAGTAAAAACTCATGTATAAAACCCTAAATTTGCACTTAAAAATTTTATAAGGTTTTACTCCCACTAGCCAACTATTCCTATTGGCTTTCAAGAATTTAATTAATTCTTTAGTGGTCGGATCCCATCTAGTTACCTCGATCCTCGATTTGAGGGCCGATCAACCGAGATAATTTCGATAGGTAGGTATTTTACTACCAAATGCATCGCATGCGACTCCCAAGTGGTCGACTAGTCAACTCTTTGACGTTTCACATCTCTATGTGATAGTCGACCCCTTTGTCTCTAAAATCGCACGATCTTGACGAGGCCAATCACCGCAAGATTCTAGTCGAGTCGTAACCTAATATTCATGAGATCTCGTAACGATCATATCTCAATAATAACGATATACCCGTGGTAGGTCAACTCCGAGAGGCGATCATTGGTCCGAACAAGGGCTCTTCACCGTCATTATAATATTGGGAGACAATTTTGGCTCGATTTTTTGGCGTGGGAATATTTTAAATTAATTCACTTAATTAATTTGGTTCAGTTATGGTCTCATCTACTAAGTGCATATTACTACTATATCATATAAAGTAAAACATACACAACATTCCGCGCATAAAATAACCGGTATGATCATGGACTTTTTCTAGGTGCGGTTTCAATACAAACCGACGAAACCATGGGTCACAAACTAAGGGTATCTGCAACCGCCAATAGGATCTTTATTTCATGACGCCAACGGGATCTTTATCTCTCCTTGGTCTTCAACTTCTTGCTCCATTCTTGTTACATAATAAATAATTACACCCGCCGCACACGAGGGAGCTAACGGAATAGGATAATTTCAAAAAAGTAAACTAGGTCACGCTCTTCATAACGGCTCAGGACAATTTTTCAAAACCAACATAAAGAAAACATTCCCATCTATCCTATTGGTCGAGTCCATGATCAATCGGGTCCATATAATCACATTATATCTACATGTCTAATCCATACAATTTTATCTTATGAAAAGATTAAATTCTAATTTTAACTACTCATGCGTCTTTATTTTATCACATCAAATAATTAAATAACTTTTAATTAATTATATGACTTAATCGAAACTTAAAATTAACATTTAATTTTAAATCGATTTTAATTTTAATTAAATTTGAACTATTCAAGATAAAATTAAAATTACTAAGTCTCCTATTTGTTTCCTTTCCAAAAATAAATTTAGCTTAGGCCTGGCCACTTTTCAAAATCAAAATTTTGGAGGTGGCGCAGTATCAAACATTTACAAATCAAATATTTGAAAAAGGCCTGTGCCTATTCCAAATCAAATATTTGGAAAGGCCAAATTATTTTAGTCTAGGCCTGGCCACTTTCCAAAATCAAAATTTTGGAAGTGGCTTTGCAAACTAGGCTATTCCAAATCAAATATTTGGAAAGGGCCTAGCTCTATTCCAAATCTAATATTTGGAAAGGCCAAATAATTTTGGTTTAGGCCTGGCCACTTTCCAAAATCAAAATTTTGGAAGTGGCCTAGGCCTAGGCCTATTCCAAATCAAAATTTGGAAAGACCAATATGCCATATGGTCCAAACTATTTGAACCATTGGTTGGCCATATGACACAACTAAAAAAACGAGATATCTATGCACAATAAATATCACAAAACGAAAAGGGTCAATCTCCCCTATTGGAAGAGGACAGCCGACAAACGGCAACCCTAGGGTTACCGCCGCCAGTAGGAGGGGGCGCCACCAATGGCCGACCCATGAACCCTATTTTTTGTTTCAACGCTTCGTGATTTAAATCTTGCATCTATCGATTAAATACTACGCAATTAAATTATGCTTATTGCTTAAGCTCAAACCTGCCTCTCGATACCACCGTTAGAAATCACTAGTTTAATGCAAATGAATTTAAAATTTGATTTCCTTTTCTAGATCGTTTCTTCGCTTAATGCAATAAACACGTTAAGTAGTTTGACGATTATACCTTAGATGATCTATAAGATCGCCGCTTTGACCGCCAACGGAGAGTAGTTCAATCGCGCAAGCCGCCCACGCGTCCGGCCTCTATCGCAAATCCACACGAACCCTTTGCCGGAATCCTCCTTGATTGCTATCGGAAAAACTCCGCCGCTAGACCGACCTTTTCTTCCTCACAAACTCACTATGGAAGGCTCTCTATTTTACACAAGAATTATGAACTCTTGCAATTGTGATGTACAAAAGAGCTTGACACCCACTTCCTTTATATAGAGGAGGTGGCGCCCCATATGATGTGTGTAGGAGAAGAAAACCTTTTTCCAATAAAATAAGGAAAATCAACTAGATTGATTTATCTCTTTAATTATAATTTATTTTTCCAATATCTTATATTGATTATAATTATCTTATTACCATAAATCTATTTTTTCAAAATCAATTAATATCTTATATTAATATTATGGCAATCTTATTAATTAAAGTGCACAATCCAAGTGTATCTTACACACTCAAGAATGGCGCCCCATTAGTCAACTAATTGACTTCCGGAATATTTTTTAATTAATATAATTTGTATATAATTAATATCTTGTATTTAATTTATTCATAATAAATAAATACCACCATAACCTTTATAGTCTAGAGATAAACTTTCCTTATTTGGTTATCAACTATAACCGCATTTTAATCCGACTCGATGTTCATATGTGTGTGACTGACGGACCTTTTCTATGCTATCAATCCTTACCGGCAGTGTACCGGGTCAAATTGTAGTGATAGAGTGATGAGTCGTGTCGATCCTCGTGGAAAACTTGGTAATTCACCGTGATTAAACACCAAGAAAGCTCATATTATCTCAATCTAAGTCGCAATTTTATCATCCAACCAAACTCTAAAACTAACAAAGCATAAAACTAAAACAGATATATATAAGTATATAAATATATATATAGATATATAGCAATACATATATATATATGTATATAAGTATATATAGGTACCAAAACAATATCTAAGGAGGGAGATAGATATTATAATTATAGACTAGCCAAGAATATGTTATTGAATCCTTATATCTTTTAGTGGAATTGGATGTGCTTTGATCTTTATTTTAAGTTAAATCAATTTATACGAACGGTGCACTCCTAAACTAAACAATTCATTCTCACACGAGCATCCTAAATTGTCATATGTCCAATCATTTGTCCAAGGTCATCCTCAAGCATGGGTCACTCCCGCTTTGTCATTCGGCCAATTTTAAGGTATGTCAATTAAACAAATGAATTAAACGTAATAATCTCTCGAGTACATATTTCAATAAGAGTTTGTTTCTCCCGAAACAAATCTACCCCTGGTTTAGAAATCGGATTCGTTGTCACGCTTTCACTCGCCAATTTTACCCTCCGGTCTTTCTATTAACGAGTTCATAACCTAACTACGAGGCGTCAATTCATAATTAGATTATGAATTCTTTCATATCAAGTAGCTAATTCAATACGAATATAGAAAGAGATTCATTATAACCGATTTTTATCCAATTTTTAGTATAGTCATCATCCATTTCCCTAAAAAGATAATACTAATCCAATTTCATATCTTGGCTAGATACTAAGTTAGCCTAATATCATTATAAGTAATATATAGATACTACAAATATTACATAAACATAAATACATTAGAAAAGTTACTGTGTTACAATCGAAGCATTCGAGTTGTATCCTCCGGAAATAGCAACTCCTTGACATCAATGAGCCTTGATACATCCTCTAAGCATTATAACGATACTTTATACTACAAAGATTATTCCGGCAGAGTGCCGCTTACATGCTTTTATTTAACTAAAAACAACAAAACGAAACTATAGAGACATATAGAAGAAAGATATATGCCTTGGTACCCTTTAAAATGGTTGCATTTGAGGGGTATTTATGAGTGTACCTGCTACAAGGCGTGCGCATGCCGGACCACCACCGCGCCGCGCGTGCGGCTACACAAGATATATTCCTTGTCAGAGATTTGTGGGCCCAGTCTCAGAGATTTTTCTGCAATATTCGGCCTTCTCCGGCGCGTGCCGGACATACAACATATCTGATGTTCGTAAAAACCTATCTCGAGCTGTAGACCTCAGATTGACATGATTTGATATTCGTTGGAAAGCTCTTTTGAAGGCCTACAACTTTCGTCAAGGACTTTTTCTCTGAAAATGCCTCTAAGTTAGATCAAATGTCCGTTGAAGATGAGTTACGGTAGAAACATTAAAGACAGCTTGATCTGCTCAAAGTTGTTAGATTTTGGCATAATCTTTTATCCCACAAAACTCATGATTTATACTTCAAAGTATGTCATATTTTGGGATCTCGGTAAACATCCGATCCTCGCAACAAACTTAACAAAACACCAAACGAATCGATAAAAACTATCATTTTTATCGCTTTCTATAACTTATGCATCTAATTATAACTACTATGATTTTTATAAGTTTTTAATGCATTTATATGAAATTATACTAAAATATCATAAATATAATAATAAAAAGTCTTATAATTTGATCATATATTTTTCATACATCACAACTCCCCACTTAGCTTTTGATCGTCCCTCGAGCAAAATAAGCGATAATATAATCTTTCTAGAATAAATTCCTAACTTAGTAACGTATGTCACAACATTATAATTATATTAATTTCATCTATCTAAGATATTTAAGAAGATAAAAAGTGTATATAATTTAATAAACTAGTTATAAAATATTATTTAAATGAAATTTTTCATGAATCACTTTATAAGTATAAATAAAATATTTAGAACAACTTTTTTTAATCTCCAATCGTATGATGTATCGTAATCAATGACTAAGTCAAGTAGTTGGCAAATTGGCTTGTAACGCTCGTGCTCGTGTAGTAGTTGGCTAATCGAAAAGGATAACAAAGGGAAATCAAAAGAAAATAGAAGCAAGTCGCATTTATTTTACACCTTCATCTTCCGATCAAAATTTCAATCAAGAACACTCCCGACATCGCTTTCAATTTTTAACTTTAATAACTTCCAAAATATGGTTATTATTATTTTTTTTTTTTTTTTTTTTTACTATAAAACAAGAACTTAAGAACATAGGCATTGCTTTATCAAGATTGATCGGAGTACTACTCTTTCGATCGAAAATCACTTAATCCGGTTTCCTTAAACTCGTGATAATTCTTGATAGTTTTGATTCGACTTTTCTTTTCATCGATTTATAGCATATACCTTCATTC